>JAXQQM020091398.1:190000-222500 GCA_034641835.2 Pinus albicaulis
GCGTCAGCAATAGCTTGCTTGATAGGCTGCAAAAATGATTGGATGTCCTGGTCCACTTGTTCCCAGGTTTTCTCTTCGTCCAATGCCCCAAGCGATGGAATGTGGTGCACAATATGCATTGAGTCGATACCGCTAATTAGGTGGTTGTACGAGGACATTACTTTGTCCAGGTCCTTAGGCAGTTTGTCTTTAGATTGTATCGCCATGCGGAGCTGAACCTTTGCATCCTGCGTGTGAATCCAGTCCCTCTTAGGCAAATTTTCAGGTGCCTGAGGGTACTGTATTGTCCAGCCCATCATCCTGTCTAAGGCCCGTGAAGCCTCCCTGAGCTGCTCGTGTCTTTGCCTGGTTTCTGCTCGTGCTCTTGCCAGTGGGGTGACTGTTTGTTTGATGGTGAACATTTCACCATACACCTACCTCATGGTCACTTCCAACACTTCACACTCCTTGAAAATGGCCAGTGGGACTTCATTTACTGGTGGAGTCTGGTTTCGAAGTTGTTGAACTTCTGCTTGCAATTGTGCTTTCTCTTGCTCTTCTCTCTTCTCGCGTTGCTCAGCTACTTGCCGTCTATTTTGTAGAGAGACTATTTCTCTACTCATTCTGGATACATTCTCTTCCGTAGCTGCGGCGAAAGCAGTACCCGCTGATGCTATCATTACAGGATTAGTCCTGGTATCAAGGACTATGTCTTTGCCTGTTGCCACTGTGGATGTGGCAGAGGGACTTTGCGCCAGTGACCTCCTCTTCTCTTGCCGGATTTTGAAAGAGAATTGATCGAATGTGAGTCTGGTGAGGTTGAATACATCCTCTTCCTACCCCTGGGGGGATCTAACATCAGAAAGATTGGTACCGCCCATAGGGATGTCGAGGGGATTAACCTCGATATCTTCCAGCATGTCATCCTCCCTTTCTTCTGTGTTCTTTTCTTCTTCTTCCCTTTGCCGGCGTTCAGCTTCTGCTGCTGCTTCTATTTCGGCCTTCCTCTTCCGCTCAGCTGCAGCAGCCTGTTCGGCTTTCTTTTGGCGCTCAGCTTCCGCAACCTGTTCGGCTTTCTTTTGGCATTCAGATTCTGCTTTATCCAGCTCTGCCTTAAGTGCCCATTCTGCTGCGGCTTGTGCCTCCTTTCCCTCTCTTTCTTTCCTGGCCTCCTTGGCCTGCTTCTTCTTCTGTGTTGCTGTTGCACTCTTTTGGCGTGCTTCCTCATCCTCTTTTATCTTCTTTTCCCTTTCTTGCTGGGCTTTTGCTTCTGCTTCTTTCTGTTGGATGGATGGGGTAAGCCCTGTGTTGGTTCGAGATTTCTTAGGTAAAGAGGAAGAGGAACCTTCTAACTGATGACTTCTGTCTTCTAAGCTCTGATCATCTGGATCTTCTTGGACCATGTTTACTCCCGGAGAAAATTGTCTCTCGGCACTGTACCGGTTCCTTCTCTCGTCTTCTGTTGGTCGCTCGATATGCTGATACGTCCATTTAAATTTAGCTTTTAGGTAGTGTTCCGGAACTATTCTATCCGGGTCATATGTTCGATGTTCAAGTGATCCAAGCTGATAACTTTTCATTGCTTCTCCCTCTGCTGCTACTTCCCTGAAGTCTTTAACTGTGCATGCGCCAATGGCGAGGGGTAGCGTGGGCCACGGCTTCCTCTTGCCTTTAGACAGGACGCTGGAGAAGCCTTGAGACATCTGGAAACACACCTCCTGGAGGAGGATTTTGTCTGTCACAAAGTGAGGCATAGCATGGGGTGCCTTGTAAGTTCCAAAGACTCGGATGAAGGTATACCCGGGGAAAGGGACCCAGTGTTCCACTTTTACTAGAGTCCCCTTGGCCCGCCAAGACATGCAGGGAGCGTCCTGGCCAAATAAGTGTCTATATAGAGAGGGAATAAACACCTGGGAGATCTGATCTATATCCTATTTTTATTTGGACTCCCAAAATACCTTGAGTTGCAGGTGGATTGCACGTGACTTCTTGGAATCCCAGTTGTGTGCCCATCCATCGAAGTGTACTCTTGCGCAGACAGCATCTAGTAGGTAAGAGGCCATGTAAAATTCGGCAGGTGTTCCTTCATCCGGGGCCAGTGTTGCGTTCAAGTTAGTCTGCATTGAAGTCATCAATATGCGCGCCCAGTTGAAATGGGTTCCATGTGTTGTTACGTACTCCATGATGGTAGCCCAGCTACCGCTGAAAGTGGAGCAATCCGGGCGCCCGTAAAGCCTGCAAAGCATGGCGGCAACCAATTTATAAACCTTCCTCAGGCTAACCACCGGGTATTCTTGGTCTTTCTTGACCTTGAACTTCTCGGGCTCCTCCCACCATTGTCTAATAGTATCAACTATCGGAACAGCGTGGGCAACAGCCCATTCTGGAGTGAAAAGCTCATCCGGGCGAGGCAATGAGTAGTAGAGGTGAGCATCCGCGCCTACGAGCGTAGCGAAAGCCCTGCCTTCGCTGTCTCGGATCACATACTTTTTAGGATCTGTCCTTTGTATGATCCAATCTATCACCTCAGGACATGGAAATATGGCTGGATGGGCTCCTGCCAGGTGTAGTTTGGACTTCTTAACTGCCAAGTATATTTCCCGGTCTGGGAGATCTTCTGGAAATTCTTCTTCCGGTATGGCGAACACATGATACACCTGGTACCATCTCATACTGTATTCTTTTGTAAAGGTACATAGTGTATCCCTATATATTGGGGATGGGGACACCACTTCCAGTTCATCGATCTCTTCCACTACTTGCTTGTCCTTCCTCCGAGATAGCGGGGGTGCCATGTCGCTAGAATCTGATAAAACGGGAATGCACTCTATGTCTTCTTGAATTTCACCTGTCAAATTCATAAAGGAATCCCAAGATAAGAACGACATGGTGATATAAAACCAGTTACAGTTTAGTGGTGAAATTTAGCTGTGACACATGAAAAACTGGGTTATTGGTTTATTGGGTCGCTGGGTCGCGGATTGCAAGAAAAGAGTCCAGGCGCGACCTTGCGACCTCGCGACCAGGTCGCTGGGTCGCTGGGTCGCATCTTACGAACACTGAGGAAAAAAGCAACCTTGTGACCTGGCGACCAGGTCGCTGGGTCGCTAGGTCGCAACTCTTTGAAAATTTGGGATATGCGACCTTGCGACCTCGCGACTAGGTCGCTGGGTCGCAGGTCGCGATGATGCTTGCCTGGGGGGTTTTCGCGCGCGCGCGGCCGAAAGCTTCTTCCCTCCCTCCTCTTGAGAATTTAAAAGTTAGCTGGGTCCAGGCAGAGCTGAGGGATGGTTTTACGAGCAAGGGACAAGGCCATGAGGGTTTGAATTAGAAAAGTGGTGAGGTTTGGACATTTGTGGAGCAAACAGTTTCACAAAACACCAAAAAATATAAAAGCTCAGGAAAATGGCAATTTAAAGGCCTAAGGGGACATGGGTTTGGTAAGAAATGCATCAAAATGGAAACAGCAGGAGGAAATGGCAACTTACCTGGGAAAATCGCGCCAGTCAGGCTGTCAGAGGCGTTTTCTTTCAAATCGCTGAATGTGTAAAATGTGACCTGGCGACCTCCCTTATATAGAAGGTCGCACGTGCGGGCAATTAATGCGGGTCGCAGGGTCGCAAATCGATAAATTCCGGAGTTTTGCGACCTTGCGACCTTGCGACCTGGCGACCTGGGGTCGCGGGGTCGCAAGGTCGCTGGGTCGCACTTTTCATTAAAATCGGATAATTGCGACCTAGCGACCTAGCGACTTGGCGACGGGGTCGCTGGGTCGCAAGGTCGCGGGGTCGCATTTTTCGTTAATTTTGGGGGTTTGCGACCCTGCGACTTGGCGACCTGGCGACCTGGGGTCGCAAGGTCGCAAGGTCGCAAGGTCGCGGTTTTCATCAATAATTTGACTTTGCGACTTGGCGACTTGGCGACTTAATTGTTTCTCTTTAGTTTTAAGGGGCTCCAAAAATTTGAAATGGTGGTCTTTTTTGGAGGGTGTTGTAGGGGCTACAACAGAGGGAAAAAAAAACTCTATTTTAGTTGTTTACTATTTTCATTCATGGCCCATTCCAAGTACAAAGTTGAATTCTAAGGAATAATACTTTTTATTTTGACGAATACTATTTTTCATTCTACTAATTTTCCTAAAATATCACTAAAAATTCTAGAATCTATATATAATTATTATAGAGTAGAAGAATTTTACAATAATATTCTCAAACATCTGTGTCAATTTGAAAATAAGATTTTCTTTTACACTTATGGTATAAATATAAAATTTTAAAAATTTCCTATACTAAAACTAAATTCTTATGTTTTTAGAAAAAACTGATATAATTTCCAGTTTTTCAATAGTATTCTTCATAAATCTATTTGTCAATAATATCCTTAATCCTTAATAAATTTATCGGTGTAAACTAATTCACGCCATCCAAAATATTAAACTCTCCTATATATAAGTATAACTTTCTAAATACAACTTAATGTTAACGAAAAGTAATTGAACTATCCAGATCCAAAATATTCAACCCTCCCATGCCTAAGTGAAACTATCTAAAAACTAATTAATGTTAAAGAAAACTAGTTCAAATAATCCCTTCAATTAGACTATAATAATATTTTGTTATACATTATTTAAATTCTTAAATTCTAGAAAATGATAAATTTATGAATGAGAGAAATGATAATATATAATCAAAGTGTAATTAGTAAATAAATAAATAAATAACCTCCCTTGAAATACTAGTCATAGCAGTGGTCAAAGTGGAAACACCCTCCATATATTTAGATTTTTATACTCATTTTATTAAGTATTTTATTTTTATATATAATTCATAAATAAGTGCGAAAATTTGCATTTAAAGTATTTTTTTAATTATTTATATAAATTTAATTGAATATTATTAAATATTTTATTAATTATAATTTAATTTTATTATAAGTTGTTTTTAGTGTTATTTTTGAAAGTTTGTGGATTTTTTTGGTTTATTTTTTCTAAAATCCACACTCTACACTCTCTACTTTTGAACACGTGACTTCTTAGGAAGAAAGACATGTTGCTAACCATTAGGCTCACTCAAGTTGTATAATTATTATTATTATCATCCAATTTTAAGGTCACGACCAAACCAAACATTGATGTAGGAGTCCCTTTGTTTATGGAACAAGGGACTCACCTCCGCTCAACAGTTATGTAAACCATTCAAACCCCTAGGGTCAAGCCAATCCATATATAAAAAAAATATTTTAAGAATTAATATAGATATGTTTTAAGCACTGATCTAAGTTGAGCTAAGAGGGATCAAATTTCTTCTATGTAATTTTTCATTGTTTAAATCTTACTTTTGAATGCTATAGAGCTTACAAAAGATGTCCATTGAAATGGTTTTTTGGATATTACTATATTTTCAAGTATAAGTGAATATTAATTTACATTAAAATATTTGATTCATAACCCACATGGGGCATTTTATTTTATAAAACTCTAAAATATATTCTTTTAACATTTTTCTCGCTATAGATATATATGAAGTTCTTATCACCTGTTCACATATTTTTTTAAATATATAAGGTTTAAAAATTGTACTCACATAATTTTTTGTTTACTACTATTTACTTTTCATGAAATTTTATGAGGTCATATGGACAACTAATTAAGCATGCATATCATATTTCTTTTTTCTTTTTTATTATAGGTCACAGTGTTTTTCTCTTTAGAGTATATTGTATTCATATTTTAAGAGGTAACATGTATCAACTCCATGTTGAGTAAGAACATGCTTACACATTGCCTTCAGACTCCCAAAAGAATGAGTCTCTCTACCCAATTATACATAAATAAAATAAATTATTCTCTCATTTATACATAAATAAAATAAATTATTCTCTCATTACATATGTTTAATTAGTTTGATTTTATACATTTTTTTATTAAAAAGTTAAAGTTATAATGGTTATGAATATGTCGTTAATTAAGATGTAATGTGAATAAAACAAAAGGAAAGTATTAGATTCTTATTGCTTATTGTATGTCTTCAAATTATGAAATACATATATATTAACATAGTTTATTAAATTAAATAGTTAATAGTATTTAGCAAACATTGATTCATAATAAGAATCAAAACATTTAGTTTATGATATACTTATATTATCCAAAAATAATAATAAAAAATTAATGAATTATAACTTTATTTTATATTATTATTATTAATTGTAAAAAGTTAATATATAATTTAAAAATAAAACATATCATAAGCATTTTAATCATAAAAATTCAATCACACTTTGCAAATATATTGTAAAAAGAAAATATTTAGCTTTTATACAATTGATTATACCTATGGATTATACCTATTGTAAATAGATAATGAAATACCAATTTTATAATTTACAAACATAATTACATTTTACAACATGAGAAATATTTACTTTATTTTATTGTAGATAGATACTCAAATACCAATTTTATAATTTACAAATATAATTATATTTTACAACATGAGAATGCATTAAACATAATTTATGCATGACATATGTTTAATTAGTTTGATTTTATATATTTTTTATTAAAATGTTAAAGTTATAATGGTTATGAATATGTTGTTAATTAAGATGTAATGTGAAAAAAAACAAAAGGAAACTATTAGATTCTTATTGGCAGTCTCTCTACTCAATTATAAATAAAATAAATAAATTATTCTCTCATTTAACATATTTAGAACTTAACCTCTTACTTACCAAAACAATTAAATGATAAAATTATAATAACATGTCCTAAAATTTATGCATTACATATGTTTAATTAGTTTGATTTTATATATTTTTTTATTAAAAAGTTAAAGTTATAATGGTTATGAACGTGTTGTTAATTAAGATGTAATGTGAATAAAACAAAAGGAAACTATTAGATTCTTATTGGTAATTGTATGTCTTCAAATTATGAAATATATGTACATTAGCATAGTTTGTTAAATTAAATAGTTAATAATATTTAGCAAACATTGATTCATAATAAGCATCAAAACATTATCTTATAATATACTTATATTATCCAAAAATAATAAGAAAAAATAAATAAATTATAACTTTATTTTATATTATTATTATTATTATTAATTGTAAAAAATTGATATATAATTTTAAAATAAAACATATTACAAGCATTTTAATCATAAAAATTCAATCACACTTTGCAAAAATATTTGAAAAAAAAATTATATATATTTAGCTTTTATACAATTAATTATACCTACTGTAAATAGATACTCAAATACCAATTTTATAATTTACAAACTTAACTACATTTTACAATATTGTAACATTACCCGATAACTTCATGAAGAAAAATACTTAGAGTTAGGAAAATTTTTCAACATTTACGAATGTGTAACTTTATAAATTACTTTTTATTTGTAAATTGTATTTTGAATAACCATCATCATCACATAGAGAAATATTTAGTAAAAATAATAGTGAGTTACACGACCCCTTAATTTCCTTGTGGTAGCATATTAACTTAATTTTCACCCATATAACATTCATCGATCCCATGATCATTTTAACTCAATTAGTAAATCACCTAATTGATAATATAACATCACATCATGAAATAAATTAACATCATTAAAATGACACAATGAACAATCACATCATTGAACACCGATATACCACAGGAAACCCGTAGGTTGAAAGCTTGACAAACGTTTAATTTTATTATTAAACATTCGTGAGGGTTGTCACCCCTCCTCCAATGGTTATAAGGAGTCCATCCCTTGACCATTGTCATAAAATTTACATATAAAAATAATCTTAAACAAAACATAACTAGCTATAAGCTATTACAATCATCATGATACCATTTACCCAGAATCATCAATCTCTGTCTTTGTATTCGGTATTTGTTTCCTTAGGGGGGATCATTGTGCAATTGGAACTACTAAACACACGCATGGACTAACAACTCTTTATCTTCCACAATGTTAAACTTGAAATTTCCTTTCTCAATTCATCCTTCCTTTTACCTTATTCTAACGTAAATACGACACACTTGATATCTGATTAGATAAAATATTAATAAACCAATAATCAATCTCTATTTGTGACACTTCAACAAATATTTGTATGCATGTATAAAACATAACCACATTGACATTAGTTTCCTTATATAACATCATTTCACATGCATTAGTAACAAATAAATCAATATCAGCATCCTCTTTCCACCAAACACTAACAAAATCTTGCATGCACTTTCATATTATTTCCAAGAAAAGCTAACATACTATATAATAATACCATACATACAAATATATAGTTACCCGAGGATAACTATCCCAACAAGAAATTTCTCTTTTTGCCTACTCTTATGTTTTTTATTTACAAAATGGATTAATGCAATAGATGTTATACTTATGCATGTGAATACACATGTTCTTTTCAAAAACATATTTTCCACCCAAGATCGATTCATAATGGTTATTATGTATAAACGATGCCAACTCTATTTCAAACAAAGTTAACATAAAAGTTTAGTTTTGTTCATGCAATAACATTCTTGTTCTTCCTACATGTAAAACATATATTTCTTTCCAAAGAAACCAAATAAATATTTCATGGAAAAATAAACACATTTCTTTTCCAAGGGTCAAGCACTTATTACCACTTATCATTTCATGCATACCAAGTGACATTTCCCTCTCATCCGAAGATATAACCAATAACTATGCATAATATTCCCCCAAGATAAAGCTAATACCATAGCTAATCCTTTAGGTTGGAGAAAAATAAATATTATTTTTGCCCAAAGAGGAGCTAACACAATAAATATTATGTGATTTCATCTGCGTTTTCTCTAGAAATCTAATACTCAAAACTATATTTTTCCCATGCATAAAAGCATATATGTTTCTCTAAATAATCTTACATAATAAAGCATGTGATTACCCTTTTTCCTCTCCAAGAATATAATCCAATAATGCATACAAGGATATATTTTTCTCTTCTATTCATTTGAAGAGTTTTAACACAATAGTATTTCCTTGCATACAAAGTATGTAATGTTCCAAATGGGAAAAAATAGGCTCGGTGGGAATATCCTAAGATATTCCACTATGTAATCACAAAAAATATGGAATTACACCAATAGATCTAAACCGAGAGATAGTGGCCGGGGCATTTTACTAGATGCATCATATTCACAAGGAAGGGTGAAATCCGAGGCTTCTGACGTTCCGGACTGCAATACCACATAGAATGGTGTTGAAACCTGTGACAGAGTGTGGAATGACACAATCCTCTTAGATTTTTCTTCTCTTAGGAACCTTAGATCTGTAGATCTAAACAATGGATCCAAAAGAGAAGTAAAAACCAACTTCGAGGAAGAAGCGCTAGAGATTCCTCTTAGGAAAATGCAGTAGGCTCAAGGAGGACATTGTATAAGCAAGCTAATTGTGAAAATAACGTAGAAAAGGGGTTGGGTTCCCTGTTTTAGGTTGTGGACCTCGAAAGCAAAGTTTCAGCAAAAATAAATGAGTTTAGAGGTTTAACGAGATCTCCCACAATCAACACTAGCGAAAATCAGCTAAAGGAGAGTTGGTAAGTGAAAGCGGCTCCTTTAAGAAATTTAAACGTAGTTTAGCCGGAAGACACTGAAATCAGCCATTGAACTCATGTTATAGTATGGCATCAAGAAATCAGATCTATAATCAAGTTGCTTTGTGAAACGTGGATTTACTTGAAGCTTAAAAACAGAATCATTCAAAAATAATAGCGAAACAATTGGGAAAAGGCTGAGAAAGACTTGACGGGGATTTTATATGAGGAGCTTAATTTCTTTGTAGCTTAATATTCAGATCTACAACTAATATATGGTTGAAACATCAGATCCATACCATATCTGGAACTACTCAGCCTTCTAAACAAGATCCCCACGAGGTTTATCAAAATAATGCGAGAAATAAGTGTAGATCTAGCTTTTAATACCATGAAATTTTTTATTGCAAGTAAATTCAATCATTATATAACCGGGGTCCATATCTAAAAAGAGATTTTCAAAGAATGTGGTTACTCTCATCTCTTGATGCATGTGAAATACTCTCTTCCTCTTCATAGCTCCATTCTCCATGTATTCTCCCATTTACCTCTTCTATTTCTCTCATGGGATTATAATAAGATAGAATTAATTAAAATGGAATATATTTTATAAATCCTAAAAGTGTTCCAACTTTTTTTCTAAATCATAAAATAATTCCATATTTTTCTAAATCATAAAAGAATTCCGGTTTTCTAAATCACAAAGCAATCATAAAGTCTCCATAAATACGATTTTTCCTAAATCGGAAAAAGCATTCCATAAATCCCTCATGCTTTTATTTTTAAAAGGTAGATTTTCTTTTTCCTTATGAGAAAAAATATCACTTATCCATAATTTTTCCAAATCTATTACTCATAATTTCTAAAACTCATAAAAATAGACCAACTTGGAAATATAATTTATTTCCATAGAAAGATTTAAATTATTCTAAATAAAATAATTAAAATAATTCTTCCAATATTCTTATAATTAAGAATTACAAGAATATTCGTCATATAATATCAATATAATAATTAATAATATTTAATTATTATTTGATAACCCTCCATTTTATGAGAGTTTTTACGGTGGCTTATGCGAGGGATATTACAAATATGAGAAATATTTACTTTATTTTATTGTAAATAGATACTCAAATACCAATTTTATAATTTACAAATATAACTATATTTTACAACATGAAAAATATTTACTTTTTATAATTTACAAATATAACTACATTTTACAACATGAGAAATATTTACTTTATTTTCAACATATGATTAGTTTTATACCAAATATATAAATATCTTTTTCATAATTTATAAATGAAGTAACGGGTGATTAAAAGTTTTAATTATTGTTTTTTTTAAATATTAAAATAATAAACATATAACTATAATATTTCCAAAATAATTAGTAACATTCTTCAAAATTTAAAGCATATTCAATACTAAATGATATGCTCTCAAAAATGGCAGGTTGAATATCTAATCTGACATGGTCAACGCAATCAAATGTTTTATTTAAGATATTATAATGGTTAAAAATAAATAAAATATCCATATTATAGAAAAAAAAATAAAAAATAAAAGGCAACAATGTTTGAACAACTTGAGAGATTAGTTGTTTTTGCAACCGGTTGGAGTGGTTCGTGGAACATTGTTTCAACTAATTGGAGTGGTCTGTTCACCTCAAAAAAGGAAGAGCTAGTTGAAAGAAGTGGCTCACGAGAGAGAGGGAGAGAGAGAGGTAGGGAGAGAGAGAGAGAGAGAGAGAGGGGGGGAGAGAGTGACAGAGAGAGTGGGAGAGAGAGAGAGAGCGAGGGAGAGGGAGGGGGAGAGAGAGAGGAATGGAAGGGAGGGAGAGGGAGAGAGAGAGAGAGGGAGCGAGGGAGAGAGAGAGGGATGGAGAGGGAGAGAGAGATAAAGAGGGAGAGGGAGAGAGGGTTTAATTTTCAAAATTATAATTAAATTTACTTTTAGAAAGTTTTTTTATTAGTAAATTACCTAGCTTGTCCCTTGCTCCTTTTATGTGTTTTTATTCATTTTTTTCCAATTTAATTATTAGTTATTTGAAGAAAAATAATTTACTTTTAAAATATATTTGAATAAGATGATCATTTTTAGCTAAAAATAAATAAATAAATAATACTGTGATTCTAATGGAGTAATTGAAAAAATGATAAAAAGGAAATTTCTTTCATAATTTGTTTCCCAAACTTACTAGAAATTTCTCAAAAAAATATAGTTCAATGTGATGGATAAGAACTTAGTTCTTCTTAATCTTATTCCATTTCTTCTTAATCTTAACCCATTTTAAAAAGGTTGAGATTATTGAAATTTTAAAAAAAGAGCCTACGAGGGTAAGAAAAAACTCTATTTTCATTCATGGCTCATTCCAAGTACCAAGTCGAATTCTAAGAAATAATATTTTTTATTTTAACGAATATTATTTTTCATTCTACTAATTTTCCTAAAATATCACTAAAAATTCTAGAATCTATATATAGTTATTATAGATGAGAAGAATTTTACAATAATATCCTCAAACATTTGTGTCAATTTAAAAATAATATTTTTTTTACACTCATGATATAAATATAAAATTTTAAAATTTTCCTATACTAAAACTAAATTTTTACATTTTTCAATAGTATTCTTAATAAATTTGTTTGTCAATAATATCCTTAATCCTTAATAAATTTATCGGTGTAAACTAATTCACGCCATCCAAAATACTAAACTCTCATATATATAAGTATAACTTTCTAAATACAAATTAATGTTAACGAAAACTAATTTAACTAACACCATCCAAAATATTCAACTCTCCCATGCCTAAGTGAAACTATCTAAACACCAATTAATGTTAACGAAAACTAGTTCAACTACTCCCTTGAATTAGAATATAATAATATTTTGTTATACATTATTTAAATTTTTAAATTCTAGGAAATGATAAAGTGATGAATGAGACAAATGATAATATATAATCAAAGTGTAATTAGTAAATAAATAAATAGCCTCCCTTGAAATACTAGTCCTTGCCGTGGTCAAAGTGGAAACACCCTCCATATATTTAGATTCTTATACTCATGTGTAATTAGTAAATAAATAAATAACCTCCCTTGAAATACTAGTCATAGCAGTGGTCAAAGTGGAAATACCCTCCATTTATTTAGATTTTTATACTCATTTTATTAGGTATTTTATTTTCATATTTAATTCATTAATAAGTGTCAAAATTTGCATTTAAAATATTTTTTTAATTATTTATATAAATTTAATTGAATATTATTAAATATTTTATTAATTACAATTTAATTTTAATATAATTTTTTTTTAGTGTCATTTCTGAAAGTTTGTGGATTTTTTTGGTTTATTTTTTCTAAAATCCACACTCTACACTCTCTAGATTTGAACTTGCAATTTCTTAGGACGAGAGACATGTTGTTAAACATTAGGCTCACTCAAGTTGTATAATTATTATTATTATCATCCAATTTTAAGTTCATGACCAAACCAAACATTGATGTAGGAGTCACCTTGTTTATGGAACAAGGGACCCACCTCTGCTCAACAATTATGTAAACCATTAAAACCCCTAGGGTCAAACCAACCCATTTAAAAACTCCTAGGGTCGAGCCAACCCATATATAAAACAATTATTTTAAGAATTAATATAGATATGTTTTAAGCACTGATCTAACTTGAGCCAAGAGGGATCAAATTTCTTCTATGTAAATTTCCATTGTTTAAATCTTATTTTTCAATGCTATAGAGGTTACAAAAGATGTGCATTGAAATGATTTTTTGGTTATTACTATATTTTCAAGTATAAGTGAATATTAATTTACATTAAAATATTTGACTCATAATCCACATGGGGCATTTTATTTTATAAAACTTTAAAATATATTCTTTTAACATTTTTCTCATTATAGATATATATGAAGCTGTTATCTTTGTTATTTTTTATTATAGCTCACATTGTTTTTCTATTTAGAGAATATTGTATTCATATTTTAAGAGGTAACATGTATCAACTCCATGTTGAGCAAGGACATGCTTACACATTGCCTTCAGGCTCCCAAAAGAATGAGTCTCTCTACCCAATTATACATAAATAAAATAAATTATTCTCTCATTTAACATATTTACAACTTAACCTCTTACTTACGAAAACAATTAAATGATAAAATTATAATAACATATCCTCAAATTTATGCATTACATATGCTTAATTAGTTTGATTTTATATATTTTTTATTAAAAATTTAAAGTTATAATGGTTACGAATATGTTGTTAATTAAGATGTAGTGTGAATAAAACAAAAGGAAACTATTAGATTATTATTGGTTATTGTATGTCTTCAAATTATGAAATACATATATATTAACATAGTTTATTAAATTAAATAGTTAATAATATTTAGAAAACATTGATTCATAATAAGCATCAAAACATTTAGCTTATGATATACTTATACTATCCAAAAATAATAATAATAAATAAATCAATTATAACTTTATTTTATATTATTATTATTAGTAATTGTAAAAAATTAATATATAATTTAAAAATAAAACATATCACAAGTTGCTTTTCTGTTTCATTGATTTGTCATTGGTTCCCTAAATGTGAAAGATTATTAGGGAAACGGCCGCCGTACCTTACCAATTAGGATATAGAGGGATTATGGACGCCAACTACAATCAGAGGGATTTCTCAATTTTTGGGAATATCTCTGTCAGAAAATTGTGTTTAATTTGAAGTATGATAGCTATTACTTTTGTTTAGTGCATAACAGATTTTAGTACCTTTTTCTCTTTTGCAAATGATTCACTTCTACTCAGTTTTATTCTCTTTAATCATCATTTCGGCTAATCTTTTGTTAATGTAGCAAAAAGTTCTAGAAGGAAATTTAAAATTTAAGATGATCTTTGCAGTAGAAATATTGTCATCATGTCCAAATGTTTTCTCCGCTTTAAATATCATGCGACATTAAAAGAAAAAAAAAAACTATTTCAATGATTCTTAAATTTGGTTCAGATCAACTTTTTTTCCCTTAAAATTCCTAAAATCCAATGGTATGCTTCTATGCTAGAAGTTGATAATGGCTGGCTAAGGGCTTTGCTAGAGTTTGTTTGCTAGAATTTCGTTCTTTCCTTTTTTTCCTGCCATGGCCATGTCATGCCTCTCTTTTCTATTCCAAGATTTGTTAGAGCATATCTATTTTCGTTCTTTCCTTTTTTCCCCAATAACCTCATGATGTTCCATGTGCCTTAGCATATCTATTTTCATGGAGCAAGACTCTGTGAAAACGTTTTCTACATGTAACATATTTGTTGTACATATGAACGGCATTTTATATCACCCATAATGAAAAATATGTAGTGGTACATTAGTATGTTTATAATTCTTGACTCATTTAAGTTGTACTCCTCCTCGTTTTCTCTATCAGTTGTACGTGTTATATTGAAGATGTTGTCATGCATTTTTTTTCTTTTTAAGTTTATATGTGGTTATGTATTATGGGTTTTCCTTACAATAAATCTATCTTTTCTCTACAGGTTTATTCCATATGAATTAATTTATAAAAATGGCTATATTTTATTGTAACTATGCTTTTTCTTCTTTTATCCATTCACATATTTTCTTTTTTATTATATATCTTTTACATAAAGTATGGTCGATGTGTTCTTTTCAATTCGCTATTTAAAAAAATAATTATATATATATAAAAAGTTATAATGTATTATACTTTTTATTAGAGCAATTATTTTATGATTTTGAGTTTTATTTATATTTAAATTTTAATATCTAAAAATGGATTTTTTTGTTATTTTGTAATATTGCACCTTTTAAAAGTGGATGGGGAATAAAGTGACCTGGTAAGAGAGAGAAACACACACAAATAGAATGTGGAAGGGGATGCAAGGGGTAGAGATGAATAGAGAGAGAAAAAGTGAGAAAGTGAAGGAGAAAGAGGTAGAAGGAGACTGGAGAAATTGAAGGAGAGAGGGGTAGGGTGGGAAAGAGAGAAAGAGAGAGACATACACACAAAGTGAGAATTGAAGGGGATACATGTGGGGAGAGATGAAAAAAATGACAAGGAAATAGAGAAAATTTTAAGGAGAAATAGCTAGAGGGAGAATGGAGAAATTAAAGGAGAGAGAGATAGGGGTGAGAAAGAGAGGTAGGAGACAGGAGGGAGAGAGAGAGAGATAAGTTGAGGGAACTAGTGAGAGAGAGAGAGGGAGGGTGAGCGGTACAATGGGTGGAGATAGCAAAAGAGAAAGAGGACGTCAAGGAGGGAGGGACAAAGGGAGAGAGAGAGAAAGAGAGAAAGAGAGAGAGGGAGAGAGAAGGATAGAGGGAGAAAGAGAGAGAGAGGGAGGGAGTGGGAGGCAGAGAGCGAGAGGGAGAGGGAGGGAGAAAGAGAACCAGAGATGTAGGGACATAGTGGGAGGGAGAAGAAGGGAGGGGGGACAGAAATGGAGAGGGAGGGAGGGAGAAAGAGAGAGAGAGAGAAAGATAGAGAGAGAGAGAGGGAGCATGAGGGAGAGAGAGGGGGAGAGAGAGGGAGGGAGGGGGAGAGGGAGGGGGAGGCGGGGAGAGAGCAAGAGGGAGGGGGAGGGAGATAGAGGGAGGAAGGGAGGGGGAGGGAGATAGAGGGAGGAAGGGAGGGAGGGGGAGGGAGATAGGAAGGGAGGGGGGAGGAAGGGAGATAGAGGTATGGGGAAAGAGAGGGAGGGGGAGGAGGAGAGAGAGGGAGGGAGCAGGAGGGGGAGAGAGAGAGAGAGATAGAGAGAGAGGGAGGGAGGGAAAGTGAGTGAGCGAGAGAGAGAGCGAGTTGGAGGGAGAGAGGGAGAGAGAGAGATGGGGAGAGAGAGGGAGAGAGAGATAGGGAGAGAGAGAGGGAGAGGGAAAGGGAGGGAGATAGTGGTAGGAAGATACAGGGAGGGAGGGAGGGAGGGAGAGAGGGAGGGAGATAAAGGGAGAAAGGGAGAGAAGAAGGGAGAGATAGAAAGGAGGAGAGAGAGGGAGGGAGATAAAGGGAGGGAGGGAGAGAAGAAGGGAGAGAGAGAGAGGGGGAGAGAGAGGGAGAGGGAGAGGGAGAGGGAGATGGATGAACAACTCTCCCATCTAGATTTTTTAACTGATCTAGGTAATACTCGAGGACGTGTTTCTCTCTTCCAGCAATCCGTCAAGACATACTGGAAGATGAAGTGTATCCTTGCAAAGGCTTTGGCAACAACTAAGAAGCAAAGTCTTACCTCTTCCATTTTGTTTGAATTGCAACAGCTGAAGATAGATATGCATGCCATCTCCAAGGTACAGATCCAGTTGAATGATCAGGTAGGCAAGTTGGAACAATAGGTGCAGCTCCTTCATCGCAGGCCACAGGTGTTTAGGCAAGCTGATACTACTTCGGCTGCTGCTTTAGTTGGTTAACTCCTTTCTTGTAATTTTTTGTTCTGTTAGCTATCTTTTTTCTCTTTTCTGTAATTATTTTGGACATACAACAACCCTTAAAACTATTAGATCTAGGCTTAGACAATTTCGTTTTTGGTCTGCTTACAACTCGTTGCGATGGCCAACAGACCTGGTTTTCTTCAGGCAGGTTGAGGTCATTGCATGGGTTTTTTACTGTATGACACTCTGCCCTTTATATTATCGTAAATAAAAGGTCCTATGAAGCCTACAAAAAAAAAAAATTGTGGATTTTTTTGGTTTATTTTTTCTAAGATCGACACTCTACACTCTCTAGCTTTGAATTTGTGATTTCTTAGGAGGAGCGACATGTTGTTAACCATTAGGGTCACTCAAGTTGTATATTTATTATTATTATCATCCAATTTTAAGGTCATGACCAAACCAAACATTGATGTAGGAGTCCCCTTGTTTATGGAACAAGGGACCCACCTCTGCTCAACAATTATGTAAACCGTTAAAACCCCTAGGGTCAAACCAACCCATTCAAAAACTCCTAGAGTCAAACCAACCCATATATAAAACAATTATTTTAAGAATTAATATAGATATGTTTTAAGCAGTGATCGAACTTGAGCCAAGAGGGTTCAAATTTCTTCTATGTAATTTTTCCTTGTTTAAATCTTATTTTTGAGTGCTATAGAGGTTACAAAAGATGTGCATTGAAATGGTTTTTTGGTTATTACTATATTTTCAAGTATAAGTGAATATTAATTTACACTAGCAATTGCACCGTCACCAGTCCAATTTGAAACATTAATGAAAAAGAAACATTGCAAAAATGAGCATAGTCGAAAAAGAGCATAAACAATATAAAATACAACTTAAAATCTCAAAAAATACGCAAGAAAAAGAATATGGGTTACTTCCCCTTAATCCCCTCCTCTTTCCTAGCTTCTTGAGATGAGGTTCCCATGAGGTCACCATTAGAGAACATGGTTACTTCCCCTTAATCCCAGTCCTCTTTCCTAGCTTCTTGAGATGAGGTTCCCATGAGGCCACTATTAGAGAACAACTACTAGATGTAGCATCTGAGAGAGCCAAAAAGAAAAATTCAAATAAATAGCAACCTACTTCAACAATTCAATCATCCTTTTTCTCAATCTTTAATTTCATAGTTATCAAATTACACCAAGAATTTAATTATCTTAAGCAATAAAAAATTGATTATAATAAAAACATAAGTAATAACAAAATGATAATCCCAAACACTAAAATCCTAAAAATAACAACAATCAACAAATAAGCATTCTAATCAAAATTGAAACCTAACAAATTATTATTTTTTAATTAGATTGAGTTAAGGTTGGGGTTAGTTCCTTTATTGGATAACAAAGAATGATCAATTTATAATAAGATGTTTATCATCATAATTGTGTGAGGCAAAGAAATTTAATAGCCTAAAAAATCATATACCTCATAAAAAAAATCAATATATAAATACAATTCAAATAATTTTTATAAATTAGTAAAACAACTTTTCAAATAAGTTAACAAATAAAACAAAATCATACATTCATTTTATAAATGTAAGAATAATTTAAGAAAATCTAATAATTAAAAATTTTAATCACAAAAAACTGAGAATGAATACAGCAGCTCTGAGTGAGTTTATTTTTTTTCTATAGCTTTATTTTTTTTTTTCTATAGCTTTATTTCATAAATTTCACTAGATCGACAGATAATATAAACAAAATCAAACCCATATTTTTTTTTTTTTCTATAGCTTTATTTCATAAATTTCACTCGATCCACAAATAATATAAACAAAATCAAACCCAACTGAAATCCATGAGATTAAAAGGGCAATTTAATTTTCACCCAAACTTGCCACCATGTTATCTATTCATAATAAGATGCTTAGCAAAGAAATTTAATTTGCCAAAATATTTTAATCATGAAAAACTGGGAATGAATCCAGTTCAATTCAACTATATTTGAGGTAAATAAAATATAGCTCTGAGTGAGTTTATTTTTTTTTCTATAGCTTGATTTCATAAATTTCACTAGATCTATATTTGAGATAAATAAGATACAGCTCTGAGTGAGTTTATTTTTTTTTCTATAACCTGATTTCATAAATTTCACTGGAGCGACAGATAAGATAAACAAACAAAATCAAACCCAGCTGAAAATAAATACATTCGCATTCAAATATCCATGAACCTAAAATATATATTTCACAATATAAAATATATATATATTCATAACACATTATATATAATCTTTTGATATTTATTATAAAATTTATAACACACATTATATGTTATATTTTGGTATTTATTATAAATAGATACCACCAACTTCCTCCATTTTACCTACATATAAATAAAAATGGTGCATTAATTAAAAAGCCAATATCCTCCACTTTACATACATATAAAAATGAAAGAATCACACAGTATAAGAAAGAAATGCATTGTGAATCCGAATTTAGAGGACACCAACGGAAAATCATTTGAATTGCTGAATTTGTTCACCCATCATGAGCCGACAGAAGCCGTCTTTAACAGTCCTGAGATATCATGTGTATGACGTGGCAGGACATAAAAAAATTCGTAAGACATGAGAAGTGAATCTAATCTTTTATGAGTGGACTTATTTTGGCTTATTTTAATCACGCTAATTCCAACCAGAGCCATGCACTTGCTGAAGATGACCGGAGACGGAGGTTTTCATGCTTTTGATTTTACCATATGAAGCTTGTCCGAGTGGCGAAAAAACAAAAGGATTAAGATGCGGGCCTACTCGTGATTCTGAGCGCCTCGAGTATACTTTATAATATGAAAAGAGATTAGATAATCATAGAAGCATTGTGAAAGCAATGGTGTCTGGGTAGTGAGCATTTACTGTTACCAGGAAACTATAAAAGAAAAATGACTGGATAACGATGGAGTCAACTCAAACATAAACTCCATGGACTAATGATTAACACCCAAAAGAATCTGTAACAACAAAGTGATGGAATTCGTAACAGCCAGAGGAATTGCCAACCATGCAGGGATGGAAATCGCTTAAACTCTGTCATAAATCAGACCTGAGGCCTTTCAAGATAAGCCCAGTTTTCTGGAGCAGTTGTGCATATTAAAAAAAATGTTGTGGCATTTTCCTTACTACTACTTTATCCCATTCTAATCTAGCTTTTGTCCAACTAAGAATTATTAAAGAGAAATCAGATCGGGTGCAATCACTAATGGGAGACAGACTATGAAGAATCTAACCCAAAAAAAAGGTACACTTAACATGAAAACTATGGCTGACAGCGGAAAACTTATTTCATCCTCCACTAGTTGTAAATACTTCTGTGATGTCTAAGGAGCAATGGCAGGTTTATCTAGTAGCATAATATAATATTAGAAAAATCAAACTTACATCCATAGCCACCCTTAGTCCGTGCATCAATGTCAGCTCCACTTTCAAGTAATTCATTCATCACGTTCAAATGCCTACCAGCAGCAGCAAGATGTAGAGGGCGAGGGAAGAGGGCGAGGGCTGGCGTGTGGAAGAGCATCCCCACACGGTGTCAGATGGCGAGCACGTCCAGGTTAGTGATGTCATGGTTGTGGAGGAAGACGGAATCAACGGCTGTTTCGAGAGCCTGTTCAGTGCTCTCAACAATGTCGCTCGGCCCTATTACACCCACCACCGTTCCATTCTATATGTCCACAGACACCCCTGCTCAAAACTATGACGCCGCGTCATTTGGTAATCCAGATATGCAACTGTTAAGAGCCAACAAAATGCTGGATCGTTGGATGGTTACAGAAAAACAAAACAGCCGATGGTTCTTGAGAGAACGACGGTTACAGAAATCGCAGCAACTGTCACAAATTAAAAATCAATGGTTAATAATCACTCAATCGTCTAACAAAAATCAAATGGCACATATTATGACAGGAAGGTAATTAGGGAAGTTGTTTTCAAATAAATACGCCTTACAGGGCGTAATTAAAATATTTGATTGATAATCCACATGAGGCATTTTATTTTATAAGACTTTAAAATATATTCTTTTAACATTTTTCTCATTATAGTTATATATGAAGTTGTTATCACCTGTTCACATATATTTTTTTAAATATATAAGGTTTAAAAATTGTACTCACATAATTTTTTTTTTTACTTCTAATTACTTTTCATGAAATTTTATTAGGTCATATAGACAAATAATTAAGCATGCATATCATATTTCTTTTTTCTTTTTCATTATAGCTCACATTGTTTTTCTATTTAGAGAATATTGTATTCATATTTTAAGAGGTATCATGTATCAACTCCATGTTGAGCGAGGACATGCTTACACATTGCCTTCATGCTCCCAAAATAACGAGTCTCTCTACCTAATTATACATAAATAAAATAAATTATTCTCTCATTTAACATATTTACAACTTAACCTCTTACTTACAAAAACAATTAAATGATAAAATTATAATAACATGTCCTCAAATTTATGCATTACATATGTTTAATTAGTTTGATTTTATATATTTTTTATTAAAAAGTTAAAGTTATAATGGTTATGAATATGTTGTTAATTAAGATGTAATGTGAATAAAACAAAAGGAAACTATTAGATTCTTATTGGTTATTGTATGTCTTCAAATTATGAAATACATATATATTAACATAGTTTATTAAATTAAATAGTTAATAATATTTAGCAAACATTGATTCATAATAAGCATCAAAACATTTAGCTTATGATGTACTTATATTATCCAAAAATAATAATAATAAATAAATCAATTATAACTTTATTTTATATTATTTTTATTAATTGTAAAAAATTAATACATAATTAAAAAATAAAACATATCATAAGCATTTTAATCATAAAAATTCAATCACATTTTTCAAATATATTTGAAAAAAATAAATATTTAGCTTTTATACAATTGATTATACCTATTGTAAATAGATACTCAAATACCAATTTTATAATTTACAAACATAACTACATTTTACAACATGAGAAATATTTACTTTACTTTATTGTAAATAGATACTCGAATACCAATTTTATAATTTACAAATATAACCATATTTTACAACATGAGAAATATTTACTTTTCATAATTTACAAATATAACTATATTTTACAACATGACAAATATTTACTTTATTTTCAAAGTATCATTAATTTTATACCAAATATATAAATATCTTTCTCATAATTTATAAATAAAGTAACAGGTGATTAAAATTTTTAATTATTCTTTATTTTAAATATTAAAATAATAAACATATAACTATAATATTTCCAAAATAATTAGTAACATTCTTCAAAATTTAAAGCATATTCAATACTAAATGATATGCTCTCTAAAATGGCAGGTTGAATATTTAATCTGACATGGTCAACGCAATCGAATGTTTTATTTAAGATATTATAATGGTTAAAAAATAAAGAAAATATCCATATTATAGAAAAAAATAAATAAAATCAAACGCAATTTAGTTGTTTTTGCAACCAGTTGGAGTGGTCCGTGGAACATTGTTTCAACTAATTGGAGTGGTCTGTTTAGCTCAGAAAAGGAAGAGCTGGTTGAAAGACGTGGCTCATGATCGGAGATATTTTTAACATAATCCAGCGATACACAAACATTCTAATTAAAATTTTCGTCGTGAATGAAAATGCTGCACGTCCTGAAGTTGAAATGCAATTTCAAAATTTGAATTTCATCTAGTTGTTTCCTGTCAGAATATGCAAAAAAGCTGGTGGTAAAAAAAACAGCCTCAAGTTTAAATGCAATTTAAATTTCATTGTGGTTTAGATATTTCTCTGCACTTCTCTCCCACGCAACTTCTTGCGCTCTCTGTTTATATGTGTGCAGCGGGAAGAGTCTATGATTTGTTGTATTTGGTAACGGCAACGACAGTCCATGTTGGGTTACGTTTGGTGGAGGGAACACCAGTCCATTGAGGATTTTTTTTTGAATAAGGATGTTCCACCGCTTGAGAGGTAACATTGAGGAAGGCCATTGATCACAAGACCATAGGCCGTCCGTTGTATGGACAAAGCGTGAGCTGCAATCAATGCTATTAAGGTAAGCACAAGTTGCCTAAGCTATTGTCATTTTCTACACGCTTTACTAAATTTATTTTGAAATTGAAAGATATATTTCATTGATTTTTTTGAAGTTGAAGGATACAGTTAAAGATTTCGGTGTCGAAATAGTTCTTTATACACTTCACTAATTTTTTTTTGAAATTTAGGGATATATTTCAATGATTTTTTTAAGTTGAAGGATATACTTGAAGATTTCACCGTTGAAATAGTTTTTTATAATTTTAATGGTAAAGAGTTACAAGGATTGTTGAATTAAATTTATTAGGTTAATTTCGTATAACAAATTTCTATTCGCAAATATGTTTCTAATTAGAGTTAATAACACCATACTCAGATTTATGTTTGCATACTCCGCTTCCTAGTTAGGTGATGCTTTTGTTTACATATGATACTCAGATTTATGTTTGCATTTCTTGGCTTCGCTAGAATTTCGTTCTTACCTTCTTCCCCTGCCATGGGCATGCCCATGCTGTGCCTGTCTTTTCTATTCCCAGATTTGTTAGAGTAGATTCATGATGTTCCATCTGCCTGGGCATACCTATGAGGTTTTTCTTCTTTTATCCATTCACATATTTTATTTTTTGTTATATATCTTTTACATAATGTATGGTCCATGTATTCTTTTAAATTCGCTATTTAAAAAAATAATTATATTAAAAAAAGTTATAATGTATTATACGTTTTATTAGAGCAATTATTTTATGATTTTCGGTTTTACTTATATTTAAATTTTAATATCTTAAAATGGATTTTTTTTGTTATTTTGTAATATTTCACCTTTTAAAAGTGGATGGGGAAGAAAGTGACCTAGGAAGAGAGAGAAACATACACAAAGTGAGTGTGGAAGGGGACACAAGCGGTAGAGGTAAATAGAGAGAGCAAAAGGGAGAAAGTGAAGGAGAAAGAGGTAGAAGGAGACTAGAGAAATTGAAGGAGAGAGGGGTAGGGTGTGCAAGAGAGAGATACACATACAAAGTGAGAATTAAAGGGGATACATGTGGGGAGAGATGAACAAAATGAGAGGGAAATAGAGAAAATTAAGGAGAAATAGCTAGAGGGAGAATGGAGAAATTAAAGGAGACAAAGATAGGGGTGAGAGAGGGAGGTAGGAGAGAGGAGGGAGAGAGAGAGAGATAAATTGAGATAACTAGTGAGAGAGGGAGAGGGAGGGTGAGTGGGATGATGGGTGGAGATAGCACAAGAGAAAGAGGATGTCGAGGAGGGAGGGACAAAGGGAGGGAGAGAGAGAGAGAGAGAGAGGGAGGGAGGGAGGGAGAGGAGTAAGAGAGAGAGGGAGGGAGGAAGGGAGGGAGAGGAGTAAGAGAGAGAGATAGAGAGGAAGCAGGAGGAAGAGAGGGAAAGAGCGAGAGGGATAAGGAGGGAGAGAGAGAGATAAATTGAGAGAACTAGTGAGAGAGGGAGAGGGAGGGTGAGTGGCACGATGGGTGGAGATAGCACAAGAGAAAGAGGATTTCGAGGAGGGAGGGAGAAAGAGAGAGAGAGAGAGAGAGGGAAGGAGCGAGGGAGAGAAGGAGTAAGAGAGAGAGGGAGGGAGGGAGGAAGGGAGAGAGAGAGAGGGAGGGAGGGAGGAAGGGAGAGAGAGAGAGGGAGAGAGGGAAAGAGCGAGAGTGAGAGAGCGAGAGGTATAAGGAGGGAGAGAGCG
Organism: Pinus albicaulis; assembly: GCA_034641835.2. Lineage (NCBI taxonomy): Eukaryota > Viridiplantae > Streptophyta > Pinopsida > Pinales > Pinaceae > Pinus > Pinus albicaulis. Next base: position 214,781 of record JAXQQM020091398.1, read on the forward strand.
AGAGGCATAGGGAGGGAGATAGAGGGAGGAAAGGGATGAAGAGAGAGAGAGAGAGAGGGAAGGGAGGGAGATTGATAGAGGGAGCGGGAGAGAGAGAGAGAGAGAGAGAGAGAGAGAGAGAGAGGGAGCTGGAGGGAGAGAGGGATGGAGCAGGAGGGAGAGAGAGGGAGCAGGAGGGAGAGCAAGAGAGAGACAGAGTGGGAGAGAGAGAGAGAGAGAGAGAGAGAGAGAGGGAGAGGGGGGGACAAAGATAGCGAGAGGGAGGGAGATAGAGGGAGGGAGGAAGGGGGTTAGCCAGAGGGATAGAGAGAGAGGAAGAGCAAGAGGGAGAGATAGAGAGAGGTATCAGGAGGGATAGAGGGAGGGAGCGTGAGGGAGGAAGAGAGAGAGAGAGAGAGAGAGAGAGAGAGAGGGAGAGGGAGGGATAGAGAGAGAGGGAGAGGGAGGGAGATATAGGGAGGGGGAGAAATTGGGAGAGAGAGAGAAGGAGATATAGGGAGGGGGTGAAAGAGGGAGAGGGAGAGAGATGGAGGGAGAGAGAGAGGAAGAGAGAGGGGGGGAGAGAGAGGAAGGGAGAGGGAGAGGGAGAGGGAGAGAGAGAGAGAGGGAGAAGGAGAGATAGAGAGGGAGAGGGAAGGAGGGAGAGGGAGGGAGGGAGGTAGAGGGAGAGGGAGAGAGAGAGGGAGTTGGAAGGGGAGAGATAGAGAGGGAGCGGGAGGGAGAGAGAGGGGAGCGGGAGAGGGAGAGAGAGAGGGAGTTGGAAGGGGAGAGATAGAGAGGGAGCGAGAGGGAGAGAGAGAGGGAACGGGAGAGAGAGAGAGAGAGAGAGAGAGAGAGAGAGAGAGAGAGTGATAGAGAGGGACAGGGAAGGAGGGAGAGGGAGGGAGGGAGATATAGGGAGGGGGAGAGAGAGAGAGGGAGTGGGAGGGGGTCGAACGGAATGGGAGGGAGAGAGACAGAGAGAGAGAGGTAGTGGGAGGGAGAGATAGAGAGAGAGGGAGGGAGGGAGAGAAAGAAAGAGGGAGCGGAAGGGAGAGAGAGATAGAGCGAGGGGGAGATAGAGGGAGGAGGAGCGGAAGGGAGAGAGAGAGAGAGGGAGAGGAAGATATTGGGAGAGAGATAGGGGTAGGGGGTGAGAGAGAGAGGGAGCGGGAGTGAGATAGAGAGGGAGGGAGCGGTAGGGAGAGAGAGATAGGGAGGGAGAGGAAGGGAGGGAGAGAGAGAGAGGGAGATGGAGGGAGATAGATGGAGGGAGGGAGAGCGAGGGTTATAGAGAGAGGTGGAGAGAGAGGGAGTGGGAGTGAGAGTGAAAGGGGGAGAGAGAGAGAGAGGGAGAGAGAGGGAGATGGAGAGAGAGATGGAGGGAGAGAGAGGCGGAGAGAGAGGGAGTGGGAGTGAGAGTGCAAGGGAGAGAGAGAGAGAGAGGGAGAGAGAGGGAGATGGAGAGAGAGAGGGAGGGAGAGAGAGGGAGAGGGAGAGATGGAGAGGGAGATGCACAGAGAGGGAGAGAGAGAGAGGGAGAGAGAGAGAGAGAGAGAGAGAGAGAGAGAATGTCAGAGATAGAGAGACAGAGAGAAAGATAATGTCAGAGAGAGAGAGAGTGTGTCAGAGAGGAGAATTAAGGGGAGTGAGAGATGGAGGGAGAGGGAGGGAGGGAGAGACAGAAGGAGGGAGAGGGAGAGAGAGAGAGAGAGAGAGGGAGAGACAGAGGAAGATAGATGAAGGGAAGGAGAGGTAGGGTCACAGAGGGAGGGGGAGAGAGTGGGAGGGGTAGTGAGAGGGAAAGGGATATGGAGGGAGAGAGAGAGAGAGAGGGAGAGAGATAGGGAGTGAGGGAGAGGGAGAGAGAGAGGGAGTGAGGGAGAGAGATATATAGAGAGAGAGGGATAGATAGAGAGAGAGAGAGAGAGGGAGAGATGGAGAGAGAGAGTGGGGGGGAGGGAGAGAGAGGGGGGGGGAGGGGAGAGAGAGAGGGAGGGGTGTTGGGAGAGAGAGGGAGAGAGAAAGAGAGGGAGCAAGGGAGAGAGAGAGGGAGGGAGAGGGAGAGAGAGAGAAAGAGGGAGAGAGAGAGAGAGAGAGAGAGAGAGAGAGATATGGAGAGAGAGAGAGAGAGAGAGAGAGAGAGAGAGAGAGCGGGAGGGAGCGGGAGAGAGAGGGAGAGAGAGAGATGGTGTCCGAGAGAGACTAATTGTAATTCGACACATTGCTAATTGAAGTATTGAATGAAGAAAAAGTAATTCACACAACATAAAACAATTTCAAAATCTAATAGATTCATGCAATTTCAACCATTTATTTCCACACTCAACTTTTAACTATTTTCAATTTAATTTAATTTTCAAAATTATAATTAAATGTGCTTTTAGAAAGTTTTTTTATTAGTAAATTACCTAGCTTGTGTTGTTATTCATTCTTTTCCAATTTAATTATTAGTTATTTGAATAAAAATAATTTACTTTTAAAATGTATATGAATAAGATGATCATTTTTTGCTAAAAATAAATAAATAAATAATACTATGACCTTAATGGAGTAATTAAAAAAATGCTAAATAGGAAATTTTTTTCATCATTTTTTCCGAAATTACTAGAAATTTCTCAAAAAAATATAGTTCAATGTGATGGATAAAAACTTAGTTCTTCTTAATCTTATTCCATTTCTTCTTAATCTTAACCCATTTTAAAAAGGTTGAGATTATTGAAATTTTAAAAAATGAGCCTAGGAGGGAAAAAAGAAACTCTATTTTTTTGTTTACTATTTTCATTCATGGCCCATTCCAAGTACCATGTCGAATTATAAGGAATAATATTTTTTATTTTAACGAATACTATTTTTCATTCTACCAATTTTCCTAAAATATCACTAAAAATTCTAGAATCTATATATAATTATTATAGATTAGAAGAATTTTACAATAATATTCTCAAACATTTGTGTCAATTTGAAAATAAGATTTTCTTTTACACGCATGGTATAAATATAAAATTTTAAAATTTTCTATACTAAAACTAAATTCTTAAGTTTCTAGAAAAAACTGATATAATTTTCACATTTGTCAATAGTATTCTTAATAAATTTATTTGTCAATAATATCCTTAATCCTTAATAAATTTATCGGTGTAAACTAATTCATGCGATCCAAAATATTAAACTCTCCTATAAATAAATAAATAAATAAATAAATAACCTCCCTTGAAATACTAGTCATATCAGTGGTCAAAGTGGAAACACCCTTCATATATTTAGATTTTTATACTCATTTTATTAGGTATTTTATTTTTATATTTAATTCATTAATAAGTGCCAAAATTTGCATTTAAAATATATTTTTTTTAATTATTTGTATTAATTTAATTGAATATTATTAAATATTTTATTAATTATGATTTAATTTTAATATAAGTGGTTTTTAGTGTTATTTTTGAAAGTTTGTGGATTTTTTTGGTTTATTTTTTCTAAAATCCACACTCTACACTCTCTAGTTTTGAACTTGCGACTTCTTAGGAAGAAAGACATGTTGTTAACCATTAGTCTCACTCAAGTTGTATAATTATTATTATAATCATCCAATTTTAAGGTCATGACCAAACCAAACATTGATGTAGGAGTCCCCTTGTTTATGGAACAATTATGTAAACCATTAAAACCCCTAGGGTCAAGCCAACCCATATATAAAACAATTATTTTAAGAATTAATATATGTATGTTTTAAGCAATGATCTAACTCGAACCAAGAGGGATCAAATTTCTTCTATGTAATTTTTCATTGTTTAAATCTTATTTTTGAATGCTATAGAGATTACAAAACATGTGCATTGAAATGGTTTTTTTGGTTATTACTATATTTTCAAGTATAAGTGAATATTAATTTACATTAAAATATTTGATTCATAACCCACATGGGAAATTTTATTTTATAATACTTTAAAATATATTCTTTTAACATTTTTCTCATTATCGATATATATGAAGTTGCTATCCCCTGTTCACATATTTTTTTAAATATATAAGGTTTAAAAATTGTACTCACATAATTTTTTTTGTTTACCACTAATTAATTTCATGAGATTTTATTAGGTCATATGGAAAACTAATTAAGCGTGCATATCATATTTCTTTTATCTTTTTTATTATAGCTCACAGTGTTTTTCTATTTAGAGTATATTGAATTCATATTTTAAGAGGTAACATGTATCAACTCCATGTTGAGTAAGGACATGGTTACACATTTCCTTCAGACTCCCAAAAGAATGAGTCTCTCTACTCAATTATACATAAATAAAATAAATTATTCTCTCATTTAAAATATTTACAACTTAACCTCTTACTTACGAAAACAATTAAATGATAGAATTATAATAGCATGTCCTCAAATTTATGCATTACATATGTTTAATTAGTTTGATTTTATATTTTTTTTATTAAAAAGTTAAAGTTATAATCGTTATGAATATGTGTTAATTAAGATGTAATGTGAATAAAACAAAAGGAAACTATTAGATTCGTATCAGTTATTGTATGTCTTCAAATTATGAAATACATATATATTAACATAGTTTATTAAATTAAATAGTTAATAATATTTAGCAAACATTGATTCATAATAAGCATCAAAACATTTAGTTTATGATATACTTATATTATCCAAAAATAATAATAAAAAATAAATAAATTATAACTTTATTTTATATTATTATTAATTGTAAAAAATTAATATATAATTTAAAAATAAAACATATCATAAGCATTTTAATCATAAAAATTCAATCACACTTTTCAAATATATTTGAAAAAAAAAATATTTAGCTTTTATACAATTGATTGTACCTATTGATTATACCTATTGTAAATAGATACTCAAATACCAATTTTATAATTTACAAACACAACTACATTTTACAACATGAGAAATATTTACCTTATTTTATTTTAAATAGATACTCAAATACCAATTTTATAATTTAGAAATATAACTATATTCTACAACATGAGAATGCATTACATAATTTATGCATTACATATGTTTAATTAGTTTGATTTTATATATTTTTTCTTAAAAAGTTAAAGTTATAATGGTTATGAATGTGTTGTTAATTAAGATGTAATGTGAATAAAACAAAAGGAAACTATTAGATTCTTATTGGTAGTCTCTCTACTCTATTATACATAAATAAAATAAATTATTCTCTCATTTAACATATTTAGAACTTAACCTCTTACTTACCAAAACAATTAAATGATAAAATTATAATAACATGTCCTCAAATTTATGCATTACATATGTTTAATTAGTTTGATTTTATATTTTTTTTATTAAAAATTTAAAGTTATAATGGTTACGAATATGTTGTTAATTAAGATGTAATGTGAATAAAACAAAAGGAAACTATTAGATTCTTAATAGTAATTGTATGTCTTCAAATTATGAAATACATGTACATTGGTATAGTTTGTTAAATTAAATAGTTAATAATATTTAGAAAACATTGATTCATAATAAGCATCGAAAACATTTTGCTTATAATATACTTATATTATCCAAAAATAATAATAAAAAATAAATCAATTATAACTTTATTTTATATTTTTATTATTATTAATTGTAAATTAGTATATAATTTTAAAATAAAGCATATCACGAAGCATTTTAATCTTAAAAATTCAATCTGTAAAGCTTTTATACAATTGATTATACCTATTGTAAATAGATACTCAAATACCAATTTTATAATTTACAAATATAACTACATTTTACAATATGAGAAATATTTACTTTATTTTATTGTAAATAGATACTCACATACCAATTTTATAATTTACAGATATAACTATATTTTACAACATGAGAAATATTTACTTTTTATAATTTACAAATATAACTACATTTTACAACATGAGAAATATTTACTTTATTTTCAACATATGATTAATTTTATAATAAATATATAAATATCTTTCTCATAATTTATAAATGAAGTAACGGGTGATTAAAAATTTTAATTATTCTTTATTTTAAATATTAAAATAATAAAGATATAACTATAATATTTCCAAAATAATTAGTAACATTCTTCAAAATTTAAAGCATATTCAATACTAAATGATATGCTCTCTAAAATGGCAGGTTGAATATCTAATCTGACATGGTCAACGCAATCAAATGTTTTATTTAGGATATTATAATGGTTAAAAAATAAAGAAAATATCCATATTATAGAAATAAATAAATAAAATCAAACGCAACCTTTGTTTGAACAACTTGAGAAATTAGTTGTTTGCAACCCATTTGGAGTACTCGAGTGGAACATTGTTTCAACTAATTGGTGTTGTTCGGCTCGGAAAAGGAAAGATGCGAGGTTTAAAGACGTGGCTCACGATCGGATATATTTTTAACATAATCCGACCATACACAAGCAATCCCCAGTATAGTATTGACATGTAACACAAAATTTATAATGAAAGTATTTATGTCTCTAGAATGAAATATGAACGTTGGAGCGGTCGATTACTGAAACTGCGGGTTAGAGCAAAAGATGCCACAAAAAACTCGCGAATCACCGTCTAGAAGTCGAAATGCAATTTGTTAATTTCATCTAGTTGTTTCACCTTGAAGAAATATAGAAAAAAGCTCGTGGTGAAAAAAGCGGCCTCAAGTTGAAATGCAATTTAAATTTCATTTTGGTTTAGATATGTCTCCACGTCTCTCCCACGCCATTTCAAATTTGAATTTTATCTAGTTGTTTATGTTAGATATGTCTCTCCACTTCTCTCCCACGCAGCTTCCTGCGCTCTCTGTTTATATGTGTGCAGTGGGAAGAATCTGTGAGAGGTTGTGTTTGGCAGCGGCAACGAGAACACCAGTCCATTGAGGATTTCTTTTGAATAAGGATGTTCCATGGCTTGAGGTAACATAGAGTTCCATGTTTTCGCCATTTCGAACCCAGTTTGTATGGACAAAGCGTGAAGTGCAATCCGTACTGTAAGGTAAGCACAAGTTTCCTATGCTATTGTCGTTTTTTACACGCTTCACTAAATTTATTTTGAAATTGAAGGATATATTTCATTGATTTTTTTGAAGTTGAAGGATACAGTTAAAGATTTCAATGTTCAAATAGTCCTTTATACACTTCACTAATTTTATTTTGAAATTTACGGATATATTTCAATGAATTTTTTAAGTTGAAAGATATACTTGAAGATTCCAGCATTGAAATAATTCTTTATAATTTTAAATATAAAGAGTTACAAATATTGTTGAATTAAATTTATTAGGTTAATTTCATATAAAAAATTTATGTTTGCAAATATGTTTCTAATTAGTGTTAATAACACCATACTCAGATTTTTGTTTGCATACTCCACTTCTTATCTATGCGAGGCTTCTGTTTACATATGAATATGGGAAACAATCATTACTTGCCTTTTTTGTTTCATTGATTTGTCATTGGTTCCCTAAATGTGAAAGGTTATTAGGGAAACAGCCGCGTACTTTACCAATTTGGATATAGAGGGATTATGGACGCCAACTGTAATCAGAGGGATTTCTCAATTTTTGGGAATATCTCTGCCGGAAAATTGTGTTTAATTTGAAGTATGATAGCTATTATTTTTGTTTAGTGCATAACAGATTTTAGTACTTTTTTCTCTTTTGCAAACGATTCACTTCTACTCGGTTTTATTCTCCTTAATCATCATTTAGGCTAATCTTTTGTCAATGCAG
>JAXQQM020091398.1:227500-230000 GCA_034641835.2 Pinus albicaulis
TTTAAGAATTAATATAGATATGTTTTAAGCACTAATCTAACTTGAGCCAAGAGGGATCAAATTTCTTCTATGTAACTTTTCATTGTTTAAATCTTACTTTTGAATGCTATAGAGGTTACAAAAGATGTGCATTGAAATGGTTTTTTGGTTATTACTATATTTTCAAGTATAAGTGAATATTAATTTACATTAAAATATTTGATTCATAATCCACATGGGGCATTTTATTTTATAAAACTTTAAAATATATTCTTTTAACATTTTTCTCATTATAGATATATATGAAGTTGTTATCACCTGTTCACATATTTTTTTAAATATATAAGGTTTAAAAATTGTACTCACATAATTTTTTTGTTTACTACTAATTACTTTTCATGAAATTTTATTAGGTGATATGGACAACTAATTAAGCATGCATATCATATTTATTTTTTCTTTTTTATTATAGGTCACAGTGTTTTTCTATTTAGAGTATATTGTATTCATATTTTAAGAGGTAACATGTATCAAATCCATGTTGAGTAAGGACATGCTTACACATTGCCTTCAGACTCCCAAAAGAATGAGTCTCTCTACCCAATTATACATAAATAAAATAAATTATTCTCTCATTTAACATCTTTTCAACTTAACCTCTTACTTATGAATACAATTAAATGATAGAATTATAATAGCATGTCCTCAAATTTATGCATTACAAATATTTAATTAGTTTGATTTTATATATTTTTTATTAAAAATTTAAAGTTATAATGCTTATGAATATGTCGTTAATTAAGATGTAATGTGAATAAATCAAAAGGAAACTATTAGATTCTTATTGGTTATTGTATGTCTTCAAATTATGAAATACATATATATTAACACAGTTTATTAAATTAAATAGTTAATAGTATTTAGAAAACATTGATTCATAATAAGCATCAAAACATTTAGTTTATGATATAATTATATTATCGAAAAATAATAATAATAAATAAATAAATTATAACTTTATTTTATATTATTTTTATTAATTGTAAAAAATTAATACATAATTAAAAAATAAAACATATCATAAGCATTTTAATCATAAAAATTCTATCACAATTTTCAAATATATTTGAAAAAAATAAATATTTAGCTTTTATACAATTGATTATACCTATTGTAAATAGATACTCAAATACCAATTTTATAATTTACAAACATAACTACATTTTACAACATGAGAAATATTTAGTTTATTTTATTGTAAATAGATACTCAAATACCAATTTTATAATTTACAAATATAATTATATTTTACAATATGAGAATGCATTACATAATTTATGCATTACATATGTTTAATTAGTTTGATTTTATATATTTTTTGTTAAAAAGTTAAAGTTATAATGGTTATGAATGTGTTGTTAATTAAGAATGTAATGTGAATAAAACAAAAGGAAACGATTAGATTCTTATTGGTAGTCTCTCTACTCAATTATACATAAATAAAATAAATTATTCTCTCATTTAACATATTTAGAACTTAACCTCTTACTTACCAAAACAATTAAATGATAAAATTATAATAACATGTCCTCAAATTTATGCATTACATATGTTTAATTAGTTTGATTTTATATATTTTTTATTAAAAAGTTAAAGTTATAACAATTATGAATGTGTTGTTAATTAAGATGTAATGTGAATAAAACAAAAGGAAACTATTAGATTCTTATTGGTAATTGTATGTCTTCAAATTATGAAATACATGTACATTGGTATAGTTTGTTAAATTAAATAGTTAATAATATTTAGAAAACATTGATTCATAATAAGCATCAAAACATTTAGCTTATAATATACTTATATTATCCAAAAATAATAATAAAAAATAAATAAATTATAACTTTATTTTATATTTTTATTATTATTAATTGTAAGAAATTAGTATATAATTTTAAAATAAAGTATATCACAAGCATTTTAATCATAAAAATTCAATCACACTTAGCTTTTATACAATTGATTATATCTATTGTAAATAGATACTCAAATACCAATTTTATAATTTACAAACATAACTACATTTTACAATATGAGAAATATTTACTTTATTTTATTGTAAATAGATACTCACATACCAATTTTATAACTTACAGATATAACTATATTTTACAACATGAGAAATACTTACTTTTTATAATTTACAAATATAACTACATTTTACAACATGAGAAATATTTACTTTATTTTCAACATATGATTAATTTTATACCAAATATATAAATATCTTTCTCATAATTTATAAATGAAGTAACGGGTGATTAAAAATTTTAATTATTCTTTATTTTAAATATTAAAATAATAAACATATAACTATAATATTTCCAAAATAATTAGTAACATTCTTCAAAATTTAAAGTATATTCAATACTAAATGATATGCTCTCTAAAATGGCAGGTTGAATATCTAATCTGACATGGTCAACACAATCAAATGTTTTATTTACGATATTATAATGGTTAA
>JAXQQM020091398.1:237500-240000 GCA_034641835.2 Pinus albicaulis
ATGTGGAAAATAAAATCAAGCGTCTCTTGCCCCAGATTCTTATTAGCATGGCATGTTTTAATTATAAATACATATATTATATGGTTACAACTAAATTAATAGTTAATAGTATTTAGCAAACATTGATTCATAATAAGCATCAAAACATTTAGTTTATGATATAATTATATTATCGAAAAATAATAATAAAAAATAAATAAATTATAACTTTATTTTATATTATTATTATTAACTCTAAAAAATTAATATATAATTTAAAAATAAAACATATCATAAGCATTTTAATCATAAAAATTCAATCACACTTTGCAAATATATTTTAAAAAAAAGGTATTTAGCTTTTATACAATTGATTATACCTATTGTAAATAGATACTCAAATACCAATTTTATAATTTACAAACATAACTACATTTTACAACATGAGAAATATTTAGTTTATTTTATTGTAAATAGATACTCAAATACCAATTTTATAATTTACAAATATAATTATATTTTACAATATGAGAATGCATTACATAATTTATGCATTACATATGTTTAATTAGTTTGATTTTATATATTTTTTTGTTAAAAAGTTAAAGTTATAATGGTTATGAATGTGTTGTTAATTAAGAACGTAATGTGAATAAAACAAAAGGAAACTATTAGATTCTTATTGGTAGTCTCTCTACTCAATTATACATAAATAAAATAAATTATTCTCTCATTCAATATATTTAGAACTTAACCTCTTACTTACCAAAACAATTAAATGATAAAATTATAATAACAGGTCCTCAAATTTATGCATTACATATGTTTAATTAGTTTGATTTTATATATTTTTTTATTAAAAAGTTAAAGTTATAACGATTATGAATGTGTTGTTAATTAAGATGTAATGTGAATAAAACAAAAGGAAACTATTAGATTCTTATTGGTAATTGTATGTCTTCAAATTATGAAATACATGTACATTGGTATAGTTTGTTAAATTAAATAGTTAATAATATTTAGAAAACATTGATTCATAATAAGCATCAAAAAATTTAGCTTATAATATACTTATATTATCCAAAAAGAACAATAAAAAATAAATAAATTATAAATTTATTTTATATTTTTATTATTATTAATTGTAAGAAATTAGTATATAATTTTAAAATAAAGCATATCACAAGCATTTTAATCATAAAAATTCAATCACACTTAGTTTTTATACAATTGATTATACCTATTGTAAATAGATACTCAAATACCAATTTTATAATTTACAAACATAACTACATTTTACAATATGAGAAATATTTACTTTATTTTATTGTAAATAGATACTCACATACCAATTTTATAATTTACAGATATAACTATATTTTACAACATGAAAAATATTTACTTTTTATAATTTACAAATATAACTACATTTTACAACATGAGAAATATTTACTTTATTTTCAACATATGATTAATTTTATACCAAATATATAAATATCTTTCTCATAATTTATAAATGAAGTAACGAGTGATTAAAAATTTTAATTATTATTTATTTTAAATATTAAAATAATAAACATATAACTATAATATTTCCAAAATAATTAGTAACATTCCTCAAAATTTAAAGCATATTCAATACTAAATGATATGCTCTCTAAAATGGCAGGTTGAATATCTAATCTGACATGGTCAACGCAATCAAATGTTTTATTTAGGATATTATAATGGTTAAAAAATAAAGAAAATATCCATATTATAGAAAAAAATAAATAAAATCAAACGCAACACTGTTTGAACAACTTGAGAGATTAGTTGTTTTTGCAACCAGTTGGAGTGGTCCGTGGAACATTGTTTCAACTAATTGGAGTGGTCTGTTCAGCTCAGAAAAGGAAGAGCTGGTTGAAAGACGTGGCTCACGATCGGAGATATTTTTAACATAATCCAGCCATACACAAACATTCTAATTAAAATGTTCGACGTGTAACACAAAATTTATAATGAAAATGTTGCACGTCTACAAAATTGAAATATGAACGTTGGAGCGGTCAATTACTGAAACTTTACCATTAGAAACCAAAAGATGCACAAAAACTCGCCAATGCCAATCCTGAAGTAAAAATGCAATTTCGAAATTTGAATTTCATCTAGTTGTTTCCTGTCAGAATATGCAAAAAAGCTCGTGGTGAAAAAAACAGCCTCAAGTTGAAATGCAATTTAAATTTCATTTTGGTTTAGATATGTCTCTCCACGTCTCTCCCACGCCATTTCAAATTTTAATTTGTTCTAGTTGTTTCTGTTAGATATGTCTCTCCACTTCTCTCCCACGCAGCTTCCTGCGCTCTCTGGTTATATGTGTGCAGTGGGAAGAGTCTGTGATAGGTTGTGTTTGGTAGCGGCAACGAGAACACCAGTCCATTGAGGATTTCTTTGGAATAAGGATGTTCCAGCACTTGAGAGTTAACATAGAGTTCCAAGTTTTCGCCATTCCAGACATATGTATGGACAAAGCGTGAGCTGC
>JAXQQM020091398.1:245000-255000 GCA_034641835.2 Pinus albicaulis
ATGTAAGTATAACTTTCTAAATACAATTTAATGTTAACGAAAACTAATTGAACTAACGCCATCCAAAATATTCAACTCTCCCGTGCTTAAGTGAAACTATCTAAACACCAATTAATGTTATATAAAACTAGTTCAACTAATCCCTTGAATTAGACTATAATAATATTTTGTTATACATTATTTAAATTCTTAAATTCTAGGAAATGATAAAGTGATGAATGAGACAAATGATAATATATAATTAAAATTTTAATTAGTAAATAAATAAATAATTAACCTCCCTTGAAATACTAGTCATAATAGTGGTCAAAGTGGAAACACCCTCCATATATTTAGATTTTTATACTCATTTTATTAGGTATTTTATTTTTATATTTAATTCATTAATAAGCGCCAAAATTTGCATTTAAAATATTTTTTTTTAATTATTTATATAAATTTAATTGAATATTATTAAATATTTTATTAATTTTAATTTAATTTTAATATAAGATCTTTTTAGTGTTATTTTTTAAAGTTTGCTGATTTTTTTGGTTTATTTTTTCTAAAATCCACACTCTACACTCTCTAGTTTTGAACTTGCGACTTCTTAGGAAGAAAGACATGTTGTTAACCATTAGGCTTACACAAGTTGTATAATTATTATTATTATCATCCAATTTTAAGGTCATGACCAGACCAAACATTGATGTAGGAGTCCCCTTGTTTATGGAACAGGGGACTCACCTCCGCTCAACAATTATGTAAACCATTAAAACCCCTAGGGTCAAGCCAACCCACATATAAAACAATTATTTTAAGAATTAATATAGATATGTTTTAAGCACTAATCTAACTTGAGCCAAGAGGGATGAAATTTCTTCTATGTAACTTTTCATTGTTTAAATCTTACTTTTGAATGCTATAAAGGTTACAAAAGATGTGCATTGAAATGGTTTTTTGGTTATTACTATATTTTCAAGTATAAGTGAATATTAATTTACATTAAAATATTTGATTCATAATCCACATGGGGCATTTTATTTTATAATACTTTAAAATATATTCTTCTAACATTTTTCTCATTATAGATATATATGAAGTTGTTATCACCTGTTCACATATTTTTTTAAATATATAAGGTTTAAGAATTGTACTCACATAATTTTTTTGTTTACTACTAATTACTTTTCATGAAATTTTTTTAGGTCATATGGACAACTAATTAGGCATGCATATCATATTTCTTTTTTCTTTTTTATTATAGGTCACAGTGTTTTTCTATTTAGAGTATATTGTATTCATATTTTAAAAGGTAACATGTATGAGTTCCATGTTGAGTAAGGACATGCTTACACATTGCCTTCAGACTCCCAAAAGAATGAGTCTCTCTACCCAATTATACATAAATAAAATAAATTATTCTCTCATTTAACATCTTTTCAACTTAACCTCTTACTTATGAATACAATTAAATGATAGAATTATAATAACATGTCCTCAAATTTATGCATTACAAATCTTTAATTAGTTTGATTTTATATATTTTTTATTAAAAAGTTAAAGTTATAATGGTTATGAATATGTCGTTAATTAAGATGTAATGTGAATAAATCAAAAGGAAACTATTAGATTCTTATTGGTTATTGTATGTCTTCAAATTATGAAATACATATATATTAACATAGTTTATTAAATTAAATAGTTAATAGTATTTAGCAAACATTGATTCATAATAAGCATCAAAACATTTAGTTTATGATATAATTATATTATCGAAAAATAATAATAATAAATAAATAAATTATAACTTTATTTTATATTATTTTTATTAATTGTAAAAAATTAATACATAATTTAAAAATAAAACATATCATAAGCATTTTAATCATAAAAATTCAATCACAATTTTCAAATATATTTGAAAAAAATAAATATTTAGCTTTTATACAATTGATTATACCTATTGTGAATAGATACTCAAATACCAATTTTATAATTTACAAACATAACTACATTTTACAACATGAGAAATATTTAGTTTATTTTATTGTAAATAGATACTCAAATACCAATTTTATAATTTACAAATATAATTATATTTTACAATATGAGAATGCATTACATAATTTATGCATTACATATGTTTAATTATTTTGATTTTATATATTTTTTGTTAAAAAGTTAAAGTTATAATGGTTATGAATGTGTTGTTAATTAAGAACGTAATGTGAATAAAACAAAAGGAAACTATTAGATTCTTATTTGTAGTCTCTCTACTCAATTATACATAAATAAAATAAATTATTCTCTCATTTAACATATTTAGAACTTAACCTCTTACTTACCAAAACAATTAAATGATAAAATTATAATAACATGTCCTCAAATTTATGTATTACATATGTTTAATTAGTTTGATTTTATATATTTTTTATTAAAAAGCTAAATTTATAATGGTTATGAATGTGTTGTTAATTAAGATGTAATGTGAATAAAACAAAAGGAAACTATTAGATTCTTATTGGTAATTGTATGTTTTCAAATTACGAAATGCATGTACATTAGCATAGTTTGTTAAATTAAATAGTTAATAATATTTAGAAAATATTGATTCATAATAAGGATCAAAACATTTAGCTTATAATATACTTATATTATCCAAAAATAATAAAAATAAATAAATAAATTATAACTTTATTTTATATTATTATTATTATTAATTGTAAAAAATTAATATATAATTTTAAAATAAGACATATCACAAGCATTTTAATCATAAAAATTCAATCACACTTTGCAAAAATATTTGAAAAAAACAAAAAAATATTTAGCTTTTGTACAATTGATTATACCTATTGTAAATAGATACTCAAATACCAATTTTATAATTTACAAACATAACTACATTTTACAATATGAGAAATATTTACTTTATTTTATTGTAAATAGCTACTCAAATACCAATTTTATAATTTACAAATATAACTATATTTTACAACATGAGAAATATTTACTTTTTATAATTTACAAATATAACTACATTTTACAACATGAGAAATATTTACTTTATTTTCAACACATAATTAATTTTATACCAAATATATAAATATCTTTCTCATAATTTATAAATGAAGTAACGGGTGATTAAAAATTTTAATTATATTTTATTTTAAATATTAAAATAATAAACATATAAGTATAATATTTCCAAAATAATTAGTAACATTCTTCAAAATTTAAAACATCTTCAATACTAAATGATATGCTCTCTAAAATGGCAGGTTGAATATCTAATCTGACATGGTCAACGCAATCAAATGTTTTATTTAAGATATTATAATGGTTAAAAAATAAAGAAAATATCCATATTATAAAAATAAAAATAAAAATCAAATGCAACATTGTTTGAACAACTTGAGAGATTAGTTGTTTTTGCAACCTGTTGGAGTGGTCCATGGAACATTGTTTCAACTAATTGGAGTGGTCTGTTCAGCTCAGAAAAGCAAGAGCTGGTTGAAAGACGTGGCTCACGATCGGAGGTATTTTTAACATAATCCAGCCATACACGAACATTCTAATTAAAATGTTCGATGTGTAACACAAAATTTATAATGAAAATGTTGCATGTCTACAAAATTGAAATATGAACGTTGGAGCGGTCAATTACTGAAGCTTTACCGTTAGAAACCAAAAGATGCACAAAACCTCGCCAATGCTGATCTTGAAGTTGAAATGAAATTTCGAAATTTGAATTTCATCGAGTTGTTTCCTGTCAGAATATGCAAAAAGGCTCGTGGTGAAAAAAACAGCGTCAAGTTGAAATGCAATTTAAATTTCATTGTGGTTTAGATATGTCTCTCCACGTCTCTCCCACGCCATTTCAAATTTGAATTTCTTCTAGTTGTTTCTGTTAGAGTTGTCTCTCCACTTATCTCCCACGCAGCTTCCTGCGCTCTCTGTTTATATGTGTGCAGTGGGAAGAGTCTGTGATAGGTTGTGTTTGGTAGTGGCAACGAGAACACCAGTTCATTGAGTATTTCTTTTGAATAAGGACGTTCCACCACTTGAGAGGTAACATAGAGTTCCAAGTTTTCGCCATTTCAGACAGCTGTATGGACAAAGCGTGAGCTGCAATCAATGCTATTAAGGTAAGTACAAGTTTCCTATCCTATTGTCATTTCTTACACGCTTCACTAAATTTATTTTGAAACTGAAGGATATATTTCATTGATTTTTTTGAAGTTGAAGGATACAGTTAAAGATTTCAGTGTTCAAATAGTCCTTTATAAACTTCACTGAATTTTTTTTGAAATTTACGGATATATTTCAATGAATTTTTTAAGTTGAAGGACATACCTGAAGATTTCAGCGTTGAAATAGTTCTTTATAATTTTAAAGGTAAAGAGTTACAACTATTGTTTAATTAAATTTATTAGGTTAATTTCATATAACAAATTTATGTTTGCAAAGATGTTTCTAATTAGTGTTAATAACACCATACTCAGATTTCTGTTTGCATACTCCACTTCTTATCTAGGCGATGCTTCTATTTACATATGAGTATGGGAACCCATCATTTCTTGGCTTTTTTGTTTCATTGATTTGTCATTGGTTCCCTAAATGTGAAAGGTTATTAGGGAAACTGCCACCGTACTTTACCAATTAGGATATAGAGGGATTATGGGCGCCAACTACAATCAGAGGGATTTCTCAACTTTTGGGAATATCTCTGCCGGAAAATTGTGTTTAATTTGAAGTATGATAGCTATTATTTTTGTTTAGTGCATAACAGATTTTAGTACTTTTTTCTCTTTTGCAAACGATTCACTTCTACTCGGTTTTATTCTCCTTAATCATCATTTAGGCTAATATTTTGTCAATGCAGCAACAAGTCCTGGAAGGAAATTTAAAATTTAAGATGATCTTTGCAGTAGAAATATTGTTGTCATGTCCAAATGTTTTCTCCACTTTTAAATAGCATGCGACATTAAAAGAAAAAGAAACTATTTCAACGATTCTTAAATTTGGTTCAGATCAACTTTGTTTCCCTTAAAAATCCTAAAATCCAATGGTATGCTTCTATGCTAGAAGTTGATAATGGCTAGCTAAGGGCTTTGCTAGAGTTTGTTCGCTAGAATTTCGTTCTTTCCTTTTTTCCCTGCCATGGCCATGTCATGCCTGTCTTCAAAAGGTTTGGTGAATATCTGTTTCTTTCCTTTTTTCCCTGATAACCTCATGATGTTCCATCTGCCTGAGCATATCTATTTTTATGGAGCAAGACTCTGTGAAAACGTTGTCTGCATGTAACATATTTGATGTAGATATGAACAACGTTTTATATCACCTATAATGAAAATGATGTAGTGGTACATTAGTATGGTTATAATTCTTGACTCATTTAAGATGTACTCCTCCTTGTTTGTTCTATCAGTTGTACGTGTTATATTGAAGATGTTTTCATGCATGTTTTTAAACCCAGGACCCACCCGCCTCTCAGATTGGAAAGAAATTATTGTAAGAGTAGAGAAACGAATTCAAAACTGGGCTTTCAGAACTTTGAATGCACCAGGCCGCCTCATATTACTAAAATCGGTGCTGCAAGCATTACCTATCTATCAGTTGTCAGGGAGGGCCTACCCAAAAGGAATATGTGCTCAATTAATAGACATTTTCAAAAAGTTCTTATGGCAAGGTGCCCAAGCTAACAGAAAGTGGGCGCTTCTCTCTTGGGACAAATTACTAAGATCGAAGGCAGCAGGTGGATTGGGACTCCGAGACCCCTTCATTCTCAACAGTGTGTTGGGTGCAAAACTCTGGTGGCGCTGGCTCATGGGAGGGCAAGACCTTTGGAAGAAAATATGGCAAAAAAAATACGAAATGCCAATTACAATCTCAGGCCGACTGAAAATTGACAGGACACCAAAAGGCTCCTCAATATGGAATCTAGCAGCCATGAACAGAAATTTAATCCGCGTGCATATTTTTTGGGAAATAAGAGATGGAAAAACAGCTTTGTTCTGGGAAGATTCTTGGCAACAGCGAGAAAAACTGTTTACACGATTGGGCTTGGGGGAAATTTTCCTATATACGAATACCTCCAATAACAGGCTAGTACAGTAGTATTGGTCAAATAACTAAAATGGAATATGGCGGCAATGGAAAGACAAAACTTGCTCTCCGCAAGCTCCAACAACGCAACAATGGAATAATTTTTCTAAAGAGCTCAACAAACGAAAGCTACGCAATATCTCAAGCCCAGATATCCTTCGCTGGGGTCACCAAACAAGAGGGTTGTTTACTATTAAGGAAGGCTACTATATTCAATCCTAGCAAGCTCAGGATAATGCCCAACCAATATGGAAACGAATCTGGGAAATGAGACATTGGCCAAAGGTGACATACTTCTTATGGTTAGTATGTCACCACAGAATTTTGACATGGGAGAACCTCCAAAAACAAGGCATGATAGGACCTTCGCGATGCCCATTTTGTATCCATGAAGCAGAAATGACAAAACATCTTCTTAACCTCTTCACAAAGGTGCAACCACTATGGGAGAACCTGGCTCAGCTCTTCAGACAGACAGATAAAAGCAATGACAGCCTAACGGAAACAATAGTCAATTGGAGAAAAGGAAGATTCCATTGTTAGGTAATAAATAGAGCTTGGACCCTATCATACGGATTCCTACTCTGGAACACATGGAAAGAGAGAAATCAGAGAATTTTCCAAGAAAAATATCAACCAATGGATTATATCTAGCAACATTCAGTAGACAACATTTGAGAAACTATTTTAACAGAAAGTTGGTCAGATGAAGATTGGAAAATAGTGGGTATTGAATCTCAGATTTTAGAAAACCTGAATCTCAAACCGCAAATTCTTAGCAAGGGTTTATGGAAATTCAGACCTCCCAATAAATCATGTCAAGAAGAATGGATACCCCCACAACCAGGCTTTCTAAAACTCTATTATGATGGGGCCTCGAAAGGGAACCTAGGGCAGGCTAGAGTAGGTGGACTCTTTCGAAATTCTCAGGGGACAGTATGTAGATTCTATGCATTTGACTTGGGCCATGCCACCAATAATGAAGCAGAACTAATGGCGGTCAAACAAGGGCTCTTGATAGCAATTAGAGAAGCTTATCAGAGAATCATAGTGGAGGGTGATTCAACATTGGTCACAGGGATGCTTCAAAAACTTCAAAAAGGCACACCATGGGAGAAAATCTCACAAAGCTGGAGAATAGCAAGCCTTATAGAAGACATAAGTCAACTGGTGAAACGTATACCGTATCTCATCCCCACCCATGTTAGACGAAAAGGCAACACAGCAGCAGATTACTTGGCCAATTGGGGTTGCCAAAATGTCGAACGCCCAATTGAAGGTCGCCCTACGGATCCTATCTGGAATGTAGAACTACACTCTCTTCAACTGATTGTTAACAAGGATCTTCAACCCCCTGATCGGGGTGATCAACCGAAAGAAAGAAATTTGCGTCGTGGCAACTTGGCATGCGCTCCCAATCCAAGCCATTAAGAATGTTAATGAAGGCTTGTCAGGAAAAATCAATGAAGTGTGCGAATAGCCAGATCCGCATAATGGTGAAGGGTGGCCAGGCTGTTTTGACAGCTCACCGAAAGCAAGTTTCCGCAAAGGTAAGAGTGTTCCCTCCACTCCTCCATTCATTCATGCATGGTCTATTGCATGCAATTTTCTCTTAGGCGGTAGAGGAGAAAGCACAGCAGCAACCATTTGAACACTCTTTCGATCCTGTCAGGGTATGTTTCTGTCATTTTACTAGCTATTATGAAGCCAATTGCAGTAGATTTTCTTAGTCTTCTGTATAATCAAGATAGGAAGGGTTTGAGAAAAATTTTGTATTCTGTAAACCCTGCAATGCAACCCGTCCCGCCGTGCTTCCGAGATCCTTGTATTTTTCTTGTCCAGGCATATCCCCTATCTGCCCTCAAGAGAATTTAGGAAATTAGTTACAAGTTTGTCTTCTAAATAACATGCTTCTTCGAGTTGAGAATTGTATCAACTGCCCTCGCTATCAATTTAGTCAACTCCAGTTTTGGAATAAGTTAGATATCATTCAGTCGAGACATGGGTTCCATCAGGCTAAGATTCACTGCATTGTACAAGGGCATCATTTTCTTCTGCTCTGTTTCGCATGCAAACGCACAGAAACCACCCTCAGGGTGCTCTCTCATGACGACCAGTTGGCCATCCCTAAAGGGCTTCAGGGTAGTTCAAGGAAACGTATAAAGGTGAACAGACCTCCTCCTCCCTATTCTCCTCTAACTCTGAATCTTAACCCTCGCATTTCAAATCCTTTGTTTATTGTGCATACCGGTCACATTCCTCCTTATAGTGTGGTTGCCTACAGTGGCAAGCAGTTCATTCAGCATAACGACATTTGGAATCTTAATTTCAGGAATAGCCTTCTGCACCCTACCCAGAAACCCATGGCCCATGCTATTGTTTCATCTTACAGGCTGCAGAGTATACCCATAAGGGTTAGGCCCTGTTGTTTGTATGCAAATCATGACATTAATGCCCAAAGGTGGCGCATATATTACAGCCAACTAACTCTGTATCTCATTGTTGTTCCTTTTGATCTATCAATGTTTGCATATAGGTACTCTTCAGAAATGGGAAAACGCCGTGCAAGGATTGAGGTAGCTAAAGGAAAACAGCCAGTTCAAGCAGAGCCAGCCCCAGCGAAACGAGGACGCAAAAAAAACTAGGAGCATTTGGAAACATTAGCAGCCACATATTTCATAGGCAATTCCTCCAAAGTACGGCAAGACATTTAGGGATGGGAAAGAGAAATCCAAACCGAGCCTAAGGATAATGAGACAATAGCAGAAATTTTAGATTTTATCACAGATCCAGGCAACACTAGAGGTCGCCTCACCTTATTCAACTAGATCATCCACACTTATTGGATAATGAAATGTCTAATAGCGAAAGCCATTCAGAGCTTTCATCCTGTTCATGCTCAGGAGGAACCAGTAAAGCTAGGAACTAACCTTCAACCTCAAATTATGGAAATCCAGGACCAACTCTAGCACATTAAGATAACACAATATCAGATAGCAGATCAAGTAAGTAGAACAAATGATAAAGTGGGCTGGATGGAAAAACTCCTTCAACAGCCCCTTCAATAGATCCAACAAGCAGAAATGCCTGGGACCAATGCCAAAGACCCAGCACGAGTCTCTTCTTCAGATGCATAACAACTATGTCTTTTATAAGTTTTGAAGCTTTTGTTGTTCTAAATTTTGATGCTTTTTCTATTTAGACATGAACTATCATTATGTTCTAGGAAAGCAAAAACAGTAGCAATAGGACAGACAACACATGCGAAGTTTAGGTGTATGAAACAATTTCAGTTTTGGAATGCTTATCATACATTTAGATGGCCAACAGACCTGGTTTCCTGTGGGCAGGTTGAGGCCACAGTCTGACTTTTATATTATGTAGCATGTCTTTCAAATATAAATAGAAAATGGAATGGATCCACCAAATTTACAAAAAAAAAAAGATGTTGTCATGCATTTTTGTTCTTTTTAAGTTTATATGCGGTTATGTATTATGGGTTTTCCTTACAATAAATCTATCTTTTCTCTACAGGTTTATTCCATATGAATTAATTTATAAAAATGGTTATATTTTATTGTAACTATGCTTTTTTCTTCTTTTATCCATTCACATATTTTCTTTTTTATTATATATCTTTTACATAAAGTATGGTCAATGTGTTCTTTTCAATTCGCTATTTAAAAAAATAATTATATATATAAAAAAAGTTATAATGTATGATACTTTTTATTAGAGCAATTATTTTATAATTTTGAGTTTTATTTATATTTAAATTTTAATATCTTAAAATGGATTTTTTTGTTATTTTGTAATATTGCACCTTTTAAAAGTGGATGGGGAAGAAAGTGACTTAGTAAGAGAGAGAAAACACACAAATAGAGTGTGGAAGGGGACACAAGGGGTAAAA
>JAXQQM020091398.1:257500-277500 GCA_034641835.2 Pinus albicaulis
AATAAATAAATAAATAATACTGTGATTCTAATGGAGTAATTAAAAAAATGATAAAAAGGAAAAAAAATTCATATTTTTTTCCCCAAACTTACTAGAAATTTCTCAAAAAAATATAGTTCAATGTGATGGATAAAAACTTTGTTCTTCTTAATCTTATTTCATTTCTTCTTTATCTTAACCCATTTTAAAAAGGTTGAGATTATTGAAATTTTAAAAAATGAGCCTAGGAGGGTTAAAAAAAACTCTATTTTCTTTGTTTACTATTTTCATTCATGGCTCATTCCAAGTACCAAGTCGAATTCTAAGGAATAATATTTTTTATTTTAACGAATACTATTTTTCATTCTAATAATTTTCCTAAAATATCACTAAAAATTCTAGAATCTATATATAATTATTATAGATTAGAAGAATTTTACAATAATATCCTCAAACATTTGTGTCAATTTAAGAATAAGATTTTTTTTTACACTCATGGTATAAATATAAAATTTTAAAATTTTCCTATACTAAAACTAAATTCTTAAGTTTTTAGAAAAAACTGATATAATTTTCAAATTTTTCAATAGTATTCTTAATAAATTTATTTGTCAATAATATCCTTAATCCTTAATAAATTTATCAGTGTAAACTAATTCATGCCATCCAAAATATTAAACTCTCCTATATATAAGTATAACTTTCTAAATACAAATTAATGTTAATGAAAACTAATTGAACTAACGCCATCCAAAATATTCAACTCTCCCATGCCTAAGTGAAACTATCTAAACACCAATTAATGTTAAAGAAAACTAGTTCAACTAATCCCTTGAATTAGACTATAATAATATGTTGTTATACATTATTTAAATTTTTAAATTCTAGGAAATGATAAAGTGATGAATGAGACAAATGATAATATATAATCAAAGTATAATTAGTAAATAAATAAATAAATAACCTCCCTTGAAATACTAGTCATAGCCGTGGTCAAAGTGGAAACACCCTCCATATATTTAGATTTTTATACTCATGTGTAATTAGTAAATAAATAAATAACCTCCCTTGAAATACTAGTCATAGCCGTGGTCAAAGTGGAAACACCCTCCATATATTTAAATTTTTATACTCATTTTATTACGTATTTTATTTTCATATTTAATTCATTAATAAGTGTCAAAATTTGCATTTAAAATATTTTTTTTAATTATTTATATAAATTTAATTGAATATTATTATATATTTTATTAATTATAATTTAATTTTAATATAAATTGTGTTTAGTGTTATTTTTGAAAGTTTGTGCATTTTTTTGGTTTATTTTTTCTAAAATCCACACTCTACACTCTCTAGCTTTGAACTTACGATTTCATAGGAGGAGAGACACGTTGTTAACCATTAGGCTCACTGAAGTTGTATAATTATTATTATTATCATCCAATTTTAACGTCATGACCAAACCAAACATTGATGTAGGAGTCCCCTTGTTTATGGAACAAGGGACCCACCTTCGCTCAACAATTACGTAAACCATTAAAACCCCTAGGGTCAAGCCAACCCATATATAAAACAATTATTTTAAGAATTAATATAGATATGTTTTAAGCACTGATCTAACTTGAGCCAAGAGGGATCAAATTTCTTCTATGTAAATTTTCACTGTTTAAATCTTATTTTTGAATGCTATAGAGGTTACAAAAGATGTACATTGAAATGGTTTTTTTGGTTATTACTATATTTTCAAGTATAAGTGAATATTAATTTACATTAAAATATTTGATTCATAATCCATATGGGGCATTTTATTTTATAAAACTTTAAAATATATTCTTTTAACATTTTTATCATTATAGATATATATGAAGTTGTTATCACCTGTTCACATATTTTTTTAAATATATAAGGTTTAAAAATTGTACTCACATAATTTTTTTGTTTATTTCTAATTACTTTTCATGAAATTTTATTAGGTCATATGGACAACTAATTAAGCATGCATATCATATTTCTTTTTTCTTTTTTATTATAGCTCACATTTTTTTTCTATTTAGAGAATACTGTATTCATATTTTAAGAGGTAACATGTATCAACTCCATGTTGAGCGAGGACATGCTTACACATTGCCTTCAGGCTCCCAAAATAATGAGTCTCTCTACCCAATTATATATAAATAAAATAATTTTTTCTCTCATTTAACATATTTACAACTTAACCTCTTACTTACCAAAACAATTAAATGATAAAATTATAATAACATGTCCTCAAATTTATGCATTACATATGTTTAATTAGTTTGATTTTATATATTTTTTATTAAAAAATTAAAGTTATAATGGTTACGAATATGTTTTTAATTAAGATGTAATGTGAATAAAACAAAAGGAAACTATTAGATTCTTATTGGCTATTGTATGTCTTCAAATTATGAAATACATATATATTAACATAGTTTATTAAATTAAATAGTTAATAATATTTAGCAAACATTGATTCATAATAAGCATCAAAAAATTTAGCTTATGATGTACTTATATTATCCAAAAATAATAATAATAAATAAATCAATTATAACTTTATTTTATATTATTATTATTATTCTTAATTGTAAGCAATTAATATATAATTTAAAAATAAAACATATCACAAGCATTTTAATCATAAAATTCAATCACACTTTGCAAAAATATTTGAAAAAAAAAAAAATATATATATATATATATATATTTAGCTTTTATACAATTGATTATACCTATTGTAAATAAATACTCAAATACCAATTTTATAATTTACAAACATAACTACATTTTACAACATGAGAAATATTTACTTTATTTTATTGTAAATAGATAATCAAATACCAATTTTATAATTTATTTTTATAATTTACAAATAGAACTACATTTTACAACATGAGAAATATTTACTTTATTTTCAAAGTATCATTAATTTTATACCAAATATATAAATATCTTTCTCATAATTTATAAATGAAGTAACGGGAGATTAAAATTTTTAATTATTCTTTATTTTAAATATTAAAATAATAAACATATAACGATAATATTTCCAAAATAATTAGTAACATTCTTCACAATTTAAAGCATATTCAATACTAAATGATATGCTCTCTAAAATGGCAGGTTGAATATTTAATCTAACATGGTCAACGCAATCAAATGTTTTATTATTTAAGATATCATAATGCTTAAAAAATAAAGAAAATATCCATATTATAGAAAAATAAAAATAAAATCAAACGCAACTTAGTTGTTTTTGCAACCAGTTGGAGTGGTCCGTGGAACATTGTTTCAACTAATTGCAGTGGTCTGTTCAGCTCATAAAAGGAAGAGCTGGTTGAAAGACGTGGCTCACAATCGGAGATATTTTTAACATAATGCAGCCATACACAAACATTCTAATTAAAATGTTCGACGTGTAACACAAAATTTATAATGAAAATGCTGCACGTCTACAAAATTGAAATATGAATGTTGGAGTGCTCAATTACTGAAACTTTACCGTTAGAAACCAAAAGATGCACAAATACTCGCCAATGCTGATCCTGAAGTTGAAATGCAATTTCGAAATTTGAATTTCATCTAGTTGTTTCCTGTCAGAATATGCAAAAAAGATGGTGGTAAAAAAAAACAGCCTCAAGTTGAAATGCAATTTAAATTTCATTGTGGTTTAGATATTTCTCTCCACTTCTCTCCCAAGCAACTTCCTGCGCTCTCTGTTTATATGTGTGCAGTGGGAAGAGTCTGTGATGGGTTGTATTTGGTAGCGACAATGAGAGTCCATGGTGGGTTACGTTTGGTGGAGGGAACACCAGTCCATTGAGGATTTTCTTTTGAATAAGGATGTTCCACCACTTGAGAGGTAACATTGAGGAAGGCCATTGATCACAAGACCATAGGCCGTCCGTTGTATGGACAAAGCTTGAGCTGCAATCAATGCTATTAAGGTAAGCACAAGTTGCCTAAGCTATTGTCATTTTCTACACGCTTCACTAAATTTATTTTGAAATTAAAGGATATATTTCATTGATTTTTTTGAAGTTGAAGGATACAGTTAAAGATTTCGGTGTTGAAATAGTTCTTTATAAACTTCACTGATTTTTTTTTTTGAAATTTAGGGATATATTTCAATGATTTTTTTTAAGTTGAAGGATATACTTGAAGATTTCAGCGTTGAAATAGTTCTTTATAATTTTAATGGTAAAGTGTTACAAGGATTGTTGAATTAAATTTATTAGGTTAATTTCGTATAACAAATTTATATTCGCAAAGATGTTTCTAATTAGAGTTAATAACACCATACTCATATTTTTGTTTGCATACTCCGTTTCCTAGCTATTTTTGTTTGAATTTCTTGGCTTCGCTAGAATTTCTTTCTTACCTTTTTTCCCTACCATGGCCATCCCCATGCCGTGTCTGTCTTTTCTATTCCCAGATTTGTCAGAGTAGATTCATGATGTTCCATCTTCCTGAGCATACCTAAGAGGTTTTTCTTCTTTTATCCATTCACATATTTTATTTTTTATTATATATCTTTTACATAAAGTATGGTCCATGTGTTATTTTAAATTCACTATTTAAAAAAATAATTATATAAAAAAAAGTTATAATGTATTATACGTTTTATTGGAGCAATTATTTTATGATTTTCAGTTTTATTTATATTTAAATTTTAATATCTTAAAATGGATTTTTTTTGTTATTTTGTAATATTGCACCTTTTAAAAGTGGATGGGGAAGAAAGTGACCTAGTAAGAGAGAGAAACACACACAAAGTGAGTGTGGAAGGGGACGCAAGGGGTAGAGGTAAATAGAGAGAGAAAAAGGGAGAAAGTGAAGGAGAAAGAGGTGGAAGGAGACTAGAGAAATTGAAGGAGAGAGGGCTAGGGTGTGCAAGAGAGAGATACACACACAAAGTGAGAATTAAAGGGGATACATGTGGGGAGAGATGAACAAAATGAGAGGGAAATAGAGAAAATTAAGGAGAAATAGCTAGAGGGAGAATGGAGAAATTAAAGGAGACAAAGATAGGGGTGAGAGAGGGAGGTAGGAGAGAGGAGGGAGAGAGAGAGATAAATTGAGAGAACTAGTGAGATAGGGAGAGGGAGAGTGAGTGGCATGATGGGTGGAGATAGCGCAAGAGAAAGAGGATGTCGAGGAGGGAGGGAAAAAGGGAGGGAGAGAGAGAGAGAGAGAGGGAGGGAGGGAGAGAGAGAGGGAGAGATGGAGTAAGAGAGAGAGGGAGGAAGGGAGAGAGAGAGAGGGAGAGATAGATAGAGAGGAAGCAGGAGGGAGAGAGGGAGAGAGCGAGAGGGATAAGGAGGGAGAGAGTGAGAGGGAGAAGGAGGGAGATAGAGGGAGGGAGAGGGAGGGAGATAGAGGGAGGAAAGGGAGGAAGAGAGAGAGGGAAGGGAGGGAGATAGTGAGAGGGAGCGGGAGAGAGAGAGAGAGAGAGACAGAGAGAGACAAAGACAGAGAGAGAAAGAGGGAGAGATAGAGAGAGAGAGGGAGCTGGAGGGAGAGAGGGATGGAGCGGGAGGGAGAGAGAGGGAGCAGGAGGGAGAGAGAGAGAGAGACGGAGTGTGTGAGAGAGAGAGAGAGAGGGGGAGGGAGAGGGGGGATAGAGATAGGGAGAGGGAGGGAGATAGAGGGAGGGAGGAAGGGGGGTAGCGGGAGGGAGAGAGAGAGAGAGGGAGTAGGAGGGAGAGAGAGAGAGGTAGCAAGAGGGATAGAGGGAGGGAGCGTGAGAGAGGAAGAGAGAGAGAGAGAGAGAGAGAGAGAGGGAGCGAGAGGGAGAGATGGAGAGAGAGAGGGATAGAGAGATAGAGTGAGAGAGAGAGAGAGAGAAGGAGAGGGAGAGGGAGGGAGAGGGAGGGATAGAGAGAGAGGGAGAGGGAGGGAGGGAGATATAGGGAGGGGGTGAAAGAGGGAGAGGGAGAGAGAGAGGGAAAGAGAGAGGGAGAGAGATGGAGGGGAGAGAGAGGAAGAGAGAGAGAGGGAGAGGGAGAGGGAGAGGGAGAGAGAGAGAGAGAGGGAGAAGGAGAGATAGAGAGGGAGAGGGAAGGAGGGAGATAGAGGAAGGGGGAGAGAGAGAGAGGGAGTGGGAAGGGGAGAGATAGAGAGGGAGTGGGAGGGAGAGAGAGAGGGAGCGGGAGAGAGAGAGAGAGAGAGAGAGAGAGTGATAGAGAGGGACAGGGAGGGAGGGAGAGGGACTGAGGGAGATAGAGGGAGGGGGAGAGAGAAAGAGGGAGTGGGAGGGGGTTGAACGGAATGGGAGGGAGAGAGACAGAGAGAGAGAGGGAGTGCGAGGGACAGATATAGAGAGAGCGAGGGAGGGAGAGAAAGAAAGAGTGAGCGGAAGGGAGAGAGAGAGAGAGCGAGAGGGAGATAGAGGGAGGAGGAGTGGGAGGAAGATAGAGAGAGAGGGAGAGGAAGAGAGTGGGAGAGAGATAGGGGAAGGGTGTGAGAGAGAGGGGGAGGGAGCGTGAGGGAGAGAGAGGGGGAGGGAGCGGGAGGGAGAGAGAGATAGGTAGGGAGCGGAAGGGTGGCAGAGAGAGAGAGGGAGATGGAGGGAGATAGATTGAGGGAGGGAGAGGGAGGGATATAGAGGGAGGGGGAGAGAGAGGGAGTGGTAGTGAGAGTGAAAGGGAGAGAGAGAGAGAGAGAGAGGGAGAGAGGGAGATGAAGAGAGAGAGGGAAGGAGGGAGAGAGAGGGAGGGAGAGAGAGCAAAAGGGAGAGGGAAATGCACAGAGAGGGAGAGGGAGATAGAGGGAGAGAGAGAGTGAGAGAGGGAGAGGGAGAGAGAGAGAGAGAGAGAGAGAGAGAGAGAGAGAGAGATTCAAAGATAGAGAGAGATAGATAGATAGATAGAGAGAGAGAGAGAGAGAGAGAGAGAGATAATGTCAGAGAGAGAGAGAGAGAAAGAGAGATAATGTCAGAGATAGAGAGATAGAGAGAAAGGTAATGTCAAAGAGAGAGAGTTTGTGTGTCAGAGAGGAGAAATAAGGGGAGTGAGAGATGGAGGGAGAGAGAGGGAGAGAGAGACAGAAGGAGGGAGAGAGAGAGAGGGAGAGACAAAGGAAGATAGATGAAGGGAAGGAGAGGGAGGGTCACAGAGGGAGGGGGAGAGAGCGGGAGGGGTAGTTAGAGGGAAAGGGATAGGGAGGGAGAGAGAGAGAGAGAGAGGGAGAGAGAGAGGGAGTGAGGGAGAGAGATATAGAGAGAGAGAGAGAGAGGGAGAGATGGAGAGATAGAGAGGGGGAGAGAGAGAGAGAGAGAGAGAGAGAGAGAGAGAGAGGGGTTGGGAGAGAGAGGGAGGGAGAGGGACAGCGAGAGAAAGAGGGAGAGGAATACATGGAGAGAGAGAGAGAGAGAGAGAGAGAGAGAGAGAGAGAGAGATAGTGTCCGAGAGAGACTAATTGTAATTCGAAACATTGCTAATTGAAGTATTTAATCAAGAAAAAGTAATTGACACAACATAAAACAATTTCAAAATCTAATAGATTCATGCAATTTCAACCATTTGTTTCCACACTCAACTTTTCATTGTTTTCAATTTTATTTAATTTTCAAAATTATAATTAAATGTCCTTTTAGAAAGTTTTTTTATTAGTAAATTACCTAGCTTGTGTTGTTATTCATTTTTTTCCAATTTAATTATTAGTTATTTCAATAAAAATAATTTACTTTTAAAATATATTTGAATAAGATGATCATTTATAGCTAAAAATAAATAAATAAATAATATTATGACCCTAATGGAGTAATTAAAAAAATGCTAAAAAGGAAATTTTTTCATAATTTTTTTTCCAAACTTACTAGAAATTTCTCAAAAAAATATAGTTCAATGTGACGGATAAAAACCTAGTTCTTCTTAATCTTATTCCATTTCTTCTTAATCTTAACCCATTTTAAAAAGGTTGAGATTATTGAAATTTTAAAAAAATGAGCCTAGGAAGGAAAAAAAGAAACTCTATTTTCGTTGTTTACTATTTCCATTCATGGCCCCTTCCATGTACCAAGTCGAATTCTAAGGAATAATGTTTTTTATTTTAACGAATAATATTTTTCATTCTACTAATTTTCCTAAAATATCACTACAAATTTTAGAATCTATATATAATTATTATAGATTAGAAGAATTTTACAATAATACTCTCAAACGTTTGTGTCAATTTGAAAATAAGATTTTCTTTTACACTCATGGTATAAATATAAAGTTTTAAAATTTTCCTATACTAAAACTAAATTCTTAAGTTTTTAGAAAAAAATGATATAATTTGCACATTTGTCAATAGTATTCTTAATAAATTTATTTGTCAATAATATCCTTAATCATTAATAAATTTATCGGTGTAAACTAATTCACGCCATCCAAAATATTAAACTCTCCTATATATAAGTATAACTTTCTAAATACAAATTAATGTTAAACTAATTGAACTAACGCCATCCAAAATATTCAACTCTCCCATGCCTAAGTGAAACTATCTAAACACCAATTAATGTTAAAGAAAACTAGTTCAACTAATCCCTTGAATTAGACTATAATAATATTTTTTTATACATTATTTAAATTCTTAAATTCTAGGAAATGATAAAGTGATGAACGAGACAAATGATAATATATAATCAAAGTGTAATTAGTAAATAAATAAATAATAACCTCCCTTGAAATACTAGTCATATCAATGGTCAAAGTGGAAACACCCTCCATATATTTAGATTTTTATACTCATTTTATGAGGTATTTTATTTTTATATTTAATTCATTAATAAGTGCCAAAATTGCATTTAATTTTTTTTTTAATTATTTATATAAATTTAATTGAATGTTATTAAATATTTTATTAATTATAATTTAATTTTAATATAAGTTGTTTTTAGTGTTATTTTTGAAAGTTTGTGGATTTTTTTGGTTTATTTTTTCTAAAATCCACCCTCTACACTCTCTACTTTTGAGCTTGCGACTTCTTAGGAAGAAAGACATGTTGTTAACCATTAGGCTCACTCATGCTGTATAATTATTATTATTATCATCCAATTTTAAGGTCATCACCAAACCAAACATTGATGTAGGAGTCCCCTTGTTTATGGAACAAGGGACTCACCTCCGCTCAACAATTATGTAAACCATTAAAACCCCTAGGGTCAAGCCAACCCATATATAAAACAATTATTTTAAGAATTAATATAGATATGTTTTAAGCACTGATCTAACTTGAGCAGGGATCAAATTTCTTCTTTGTAATTTTTCATTGTTTAAATCTTATTTTTGAATGCCATAGAGGTTACAAAAGATGTGCATTGAAATGGTTTTCTGGTTATTACTATATTTTCAAGTATAAGTGAATATTAATTTACATTAAAATATTTGATTCATAACCCACATGGGGCATTTTATTTTATAAAAGTTTAAAATATATTCTTTTAACATTTTTATCATTATAGATATATATGAAGTTCTTATCACATGTTCACATATTTTTTTAAATATATAAGGTTTAAAAATTGTACTCACATAATTTTTTTGTTTACTACTAATCATTTTTCATGAAATTTTATTAGGTCATATGGACAACTAATTAAGCATGCATATCATATTTCTTTTTTCTTTTTTATTATAGCTCACAGTGTTTTTCTATTTAGAGTATATTGTATTCATATTTTAAGAGGTAACATGTATCATAATTTATGCCCATAAGGTGTTTTGAACCAAATTCTTTAGCTGTGGAGATAATTTGAGAGGTATTTGAGCTTTTCCCTCATATTCTTGTTTCTAAGGGTATGATTATAAAGAAAATTTTAGGTTGAGCTTAGAGAAGGAAGTAAAACCCTAAAAAATAATATTTGTTCTCCACATTGCTGAACCATTAACATCACTGCAACCTCACCATCTCCTCTACCCCTTTTCACATCATTCCACAAGCAGTGTCAATTATTTTTAAAGATCTTGAGGAAAGGGTAAAAAAAAAATGTCTGAAGAAGAGAATGTTGATAGTAGTGAGACAAACCAAAGGCCTAAAGGGTAGCATAGGAAGGGTGGAAATCCAAATAGGTTTGAACCTATAAGCACTTAAGAGATGATAACCTCTCCTACTATATTTTCCTTTTTTCAAGAATTGGGATGCTATGGATTTTGTGAGAGAGTGAAAAATATCTTGAGTCACCCTCAATTGACCAAGTTCTTTGCTGTAAACCTTCATAACCACCAAGTATACCTAGCTGGGGTGAAGTTTAAGCTAACCACCAATGCATCTCTAGGGCCATTGGAATACCTTGCATAGGAGAAAGGTGGTTCAAACAAATGCATATGGACCTAAGAAACTATCACCCATTCTTGAAACCAGGTTGTTAATCTGATTGCAAAACCATTTTCCCCTTCTCTCATCTATTGGACAGATTTGCTCTCCTAATGAGGATCATTATGAAATACTTCACCTATGATGGTAGGTTCTCTAAAGTCTATTCCTACCACATAATACTCCTCATGCATTTCACGAAAACCAAGCTGCTACATGTGCCCTACTACCTTTGCAAAAGTATCGAGAAAATATCTTCCATCATGCAAAAGAGGCCTCCATCCCAACAAATTTCAAGCCTTTTTCATCATTCCCCCATCAAAATTATTGTCTCACACCAACTAGAAGAACAATGCATCCCATGGGAGGTTTTCATCACCGATGATAATTTCACAACTCCACAGCCTATCCCTCTACAAATTTTTCCATCATCATCTCAAATTCATCCTCACACACCTCCATCACCCTCCACTAACCTTGGTTCATCCTCTTCACATGAATCATTTCCTAAAATAAACCTTCCTCATTCACCTTCCCCTAAGAAATCAGAAAATGAAGAAAGAAGTGAAGGAGAGGAAGATGACCAAGAATAAAGCAGTGAAGGAGAGGAAGATGAAAATGAAGAAATCAGTCAAGTCAAAAAGGAAAAAGAAAGTGATAAAGACAGTGAAAAAGAAGCAAGTATTGATGAAGAGAAAACAAATATGAAAGCAGTGAGCCCAATGATGAGCAAAAGGACCAAAACAGTAGGTCAAATGATGAAGAGGATGACTCCAAAGATACAAGGACAGAGGCAGCTTCTCAAGAGGAAAACAGTGAGCTAGAAAAAGAGGAAAACAATGAGCTAGAAAAAGAGGAGAACAGTGAGCCTAATGACCATAAAAAAAAAAATGAGAGTGAAGGAGAAGAAGTAAATGATGAAGAAAGTGACACTGAAAATATAAAAGACATTGGAGCTGAGGCATATGCTAGCAGTAAAGAAGACAAAGATGATAGTGGTAAATATGGCAAAGGTAGCCAATAAGCAGAGTTTGAAAGTGATTTCAACGAGCAAAACAATGAAGATCATGAGCCGAATAATGAAGATGATGAACATGACAGTGAAGAAGAAACCAGCCTAGAGAACTCACCTAGTGAAGAATAAAATGACCATCAGAGTAAGGGAAAGACTAATGAGGGTGCCCAAGACAGTAACCCTACAAAGAGTACAAACAATAATACAAGGGTTGAGTTAGACAGTGAATACAATGGGTCAAAAGATGAAGAAGAGGACAATCATGGAGATGAAGATATACCAAGCAATGATAAAGACACCTCTAGCATTACAAAAATAGAGGATGACAGTCCTAAGGGTCTTAACAGTGATGATGGCATAAGAGATAATGAGAATGCTTATCAGAAGGGCAGTCAAGAGCAAGGTGAGAAAGATGCACACACAAAGATCATCCATAAGTAGAAAATTTGTCCTAAGGTCACTAATGAACAAGGTTTGCAAGTGAAACTTGTTGCACCTTTCCCCATTACCTATCAAAGAGGAGAGAGGCATGTGTTTTCTGACTCCAAAGGGAAAGGGGCCATGCCATCCTCCTCAACTCAAAGGAAAGACAAAGGTAAGCAACGAGTGAAAGAGGAAGAAGACAATAATGAAGAGGAGAGAGAATTTGAGCTCATTCACATAAACAGTGATGAGGAAAATGAGACAACAATTTTAAACTCTCTCCTACAAGATAGGAATGCACAGATCAAGGACTTGGAAGTTGAATTAGAAAGGTCAAAGGATCTCATTCACTTCTTGCAGATACAAAACAAACAAATGAGTGGCCAGCAGGCCATCTATGAAGCAAGGGCTCTCAAATACCGGAAAGAGGCTCAAAGAGCACAAGTGAAGTTGCAAGAATATATGGGCACCTGTGAATAAAGTGAGGATGAGGAGGGTTAGTCTAGAAGGAGGCCTAGAACTATGGGTCTAAGAAAGGCTTTGGCATGAGAGAGGGAGCAAGATTCAGCCCAAGCATAACAATTTCCCCTCACTGAACTCCTTGCCATAGAAATTGAGCATAACAAGGAATCATGTCTTGAGAGGGCCAACATACATCTTGAGACAAAACTGGAGAATGCCAACAATTATGTTAACTTGTAGAGGAGAATGACTAAGCACTATGAACGAAGAAATCACTTTGCAAGGAAAAAAACTTAAAACTGCCCAAAATGAGGGCCCAACACCAAAAGAAGAAAAATACCAAGCTAGGCTTGGTATTTTGGCCCAATATTCTCTATAGATCTCCCAGGACCCATGAGGCACCTACCTACCAAATTTGGGAGAAATTTAACAACTTTTAGTTTTTTTCAAATTTTGAGGCTAGGAGCGCAGCACACCCTGTGTTGCGCTTTTTCCCAAGGAATATTCAGGAGGGGAGGTTTTAATTTTTCGATTCCCCATCATTATAGGTTTATTCTCACCAATTTTTAGCTCAAATGGAGTTGTTTTGATCCCCCAAAAGGTTCAAAAACACTCATTTTTTTACCATTCTGCCCACTTTTCTGAGCATGTGTTATGCTCCTGGAAGTCTTGAAAATTTTACTTTTTGGACTACTTGTAGAGGTCAGATTGCAGAGATGAAGGTATATCTGGAAATCAGACTTCAATTTCTTTCCAACGAGCCATCACGAAGCCTTTTCCGACATCAGGAAGGCCTCCAAAACAGTGTTGCAAAAAGGCCTATTTTTGTGTTGCACTACTAGCATAATTTCAATTTTTCACACAGTGTGCTGTGCTCCTGTAGATGACTGGGAAAAATGTGTGTTTGGAAAGTTTTCGTATGCTTTTTAGTCCTTAAAATTCAATAAAAATTCTATTTTTGGCCAGAAAAGATAGTTGTTAGATATTTTTGTGCCTTGGGCCTTGCAAGGCCTCAAGGATAACTTAGGATATTTCTTGTTGGCCAATAGGCTTCTAGATACTCTCTTTGGTATTCCTCCTCCTTTCTTATTATATATAGCATGAGGATTCATTGTAAATGGTTGGGAACTTGATTTTTTTAAGAGCAATACATGGTTTTTGGAAGTTGAAGAACAATTTAGTGTTGTGGAGCTTGTGGATGGATTGCCTTGATTGATGGTGATGAAGGCTTGCTTGCAGGATCCCTGAGTTTAGTTAATGGTGATGTATCTCTCATATGTTCATATTTTTCTTGTTTTCATATGTCCATATTTCTATATTGAAATAGCTCAGAAAAGTATAGGATGAGAAATGTTGCTTGAGGCACCTCATTCCTCCTGTTAGCTATTGTTTTCATGTTTTCTTCTGTTGGGTTAGCTTAAAGAATTCTTCATTACTCCTTAGGCCCACCTAAGCTTGTCTATTTCATTGTTGGATTAATATGATAGTTTATAAACATGATTCATGGTAAGCCCTGCTTGTTTAAGGCTATCCAAACTCTGTCTTGAAATCTCTCTTTGATGTATTGATTGTTAGGGTAAGTAAAAGAGGTCTTGTTTCGATCTTGCCCTTTGAATATGCTTATCAGTTTGCCTCGAAATTCTTTATAGTTTAATGAATGATGTTTAGGCATTCCATATTCATTTATTGATGTTATTTGTCTCTTATATGTTTTCAAATCTTGAAAGTTGAAGCATTGAAGTTAGATAAGTTGTCTTGCTTCCATGTTTTACTTGATTGTTTATCTTGAAAGTTTATTTGTTTAAAAGTATTGTCACTGAGTAAATGGTGCGCCCTATCTCATGATTAGTATCTTTTGCTTATCAATATTAAAGGCCTCCCTGTTCATAGGTATTTGACAAAGGATTCTTAACTGCCCTTTGCCCTACCTTGGTTCCCAAACTTATTGTCCATTTCACTTCACACATAAACATAAAAGATCCATTAACTACACTAGATTTTCCCTGTGATGTACCCCGATTCGCTACCAAGATATCAATAAATTCATAGACTCCATTTCCCATTGATTTGATAACCTCTCACTCAACCTATCCTACTTGATCATCTTACTCCAATACAAAACAAAAAAACAAACCTACACTTAACAACTAGCCTAAAATCAATCACCCAAAGTGAACAAGTTCACATCCATTGCATAATAGAGACAACCCTCTCTGAGTCCAGGAAGCCTAGGTCCTAGGACTTCAAAGAATGGTCTGATGTTACCCTGTCATTTGGTTTACCAATCTGCCAAATCATGAGACACTAACATCTCTCTCTCTCTCTCTCTCTCTCTCTCCCCCCACCCCACCCTTGTGCGCTCTCTCTTTATATCCCACCCTCGCACTATATCTCTCTATCCCACTCTCCCCCACCCTCGCGCTATATCTCTCTATCCCACTCTCCCCCACCCTCGTTCTCTCACTCTGTCGCTCTCGATCTCTATCTCTTTTCCTCCCCTCTCTTTCTCTCCCCTCTCCATCTCTCTCTCTTGTCCCCTATCTCTCTCTCTATCTCCCTCCATATCTCCCCCCACTCTCTCTCTCTCTCTCTCTCTCTCTCTCTCTCTCTCTCTCTCCCTCTCACCACCTCTCTCTCTCCCCCCTCTATCTCTATCCTCCCTCTCCCACCCCCCCCTCTCTCTCTCTCTCTCTCTCCCACCACCTCTCTCACTCTCTCTTTCTCTCTCTCTCTCACCCCCTCTCTCTCTCTCTCTCTCTCTCTCTCTATCACACACACACACACACACACACCCTTTCTCTCTCTCTATCTCTCTTCATCTCCCTCTCTCCCTCTCTCTCTCTCTTTATCTCTCTCCCTCCATCCCCCCTTCTCTCTCTCTCTCCCCCTCCATCCCCCCTCTTTCTCTATCCCACCCGTGTATCTCTCTCTCTCTCTCTCTCCCTCCCTCGTGCCCCCCCCCCAACCCCCTATCTCTCTCCCTCCCTCGTGCCCCCCCCCCAACCCCCTATCTCTCTCACACACACACTCACACTCCCTCTCTCCCTCCCTCGCCCCCCCTCCCTCTCTCTCTCTCTATCTCTCTTCCCCTGCTCCCCCCCCCCCCCCTCTCTCTCTCTTTTTCTCTCTCTCTCTCTCTCTCTATCCCTCTCATCCCCTCTCTCTCTCCCCCCCCCTCTCTCTCTCCCCCCCCCTCTCTCTCTCTCTCCCTCTCATCCCCTCTCTCTCTCTCTCTCTCTCTCTCTCTCTCTCTCTCTTTGTCTCTCTCTCTTCCCCTCTTTCTATCACCACCCTCTCTCTCTCTCTCTCTCTCTCTCTCCTAGCAGAAAATGAAGAACAGATAACCCATCCCCATGATTAATGTGTTTATGGATGAGCTGCGGGGATCGAAGTTATTTCCCAAAATCAATCTAAGTTCGAGGTACCATCAGATCAAGGTGAGGACTAGGATGTCCCAAAGATTGCATTCAAATGCCACTATGGCCACTTCGAGTGCTTGGTGATGCCATTTTGGATAACCAATGATTCAACCACTTTTCAGTATTGTATGAACCACATCTTCCATGGTCATTGAGGAAGTTTGTTTTGGCGTTCTTTGACGACTTCCCCATTTACAACCGCACTTTGGAGGAGCATTTGTAGCATATTGAGGCAGTATTACGCATTTTGGAGGAGCAACATTTTTATGCCATACTCTCCAAGTGTGAATTTGTACTTACATAGATGCTCTACCTAGGGCATATCATTGGAGTATATGGTGTAAGGGTCCATGAGGAGAAGATCTGCGCCATTCGGGATTGGCTGGTACCAAGGAATGTGACAGAACTTTGGGGCTTTGCAGGAATTTGCACCTACTATAAGTTTGTCAAGGCATTTTCTGAGCAAGCAACACCCCTCACGGATCTCACCATGAGAGGAGCCTTAGGATAGATAGACACTGTGTAGAGGGCCTTCGAAAGGCTAAAGGAGGTAATGAGCAACTGTCCGGTGGTTCCATTACTATATTTCATGCATCCCTTTGTGCTAGAGTGTGATGCTTTAGGAGAGGGAGTTGGCACACTGTTGATGCAAGGAGGTCACCCTATAGCTTTCGAGATTCAGAAGCTCTTGCCACATGAGAGGTTGTATTCGATATACGACAAAGAGATGTTGTCCATCATGCATGCCTTAGACAAGTTCGAACAATATTTGGTGGGCAACAAATTTCGGGTGAGGACAGACCACAACAGTCTCTAGTTTTTTCTTGAGTAAAAGCAGTTGCAAGATAGGGAACAAAAGTGGATTATCAAAATTCAGGCTTATGACTTCGACATCAAGTATGTCCAAGGGAAGAAAAATGTGGTATATGATGACTTATCACAGAGACCAACTGTATTGTCCCTGATGAGCATTGATACAGACTGGAGGGCCCAACTGTTAGTAGAGTATTCTAAGGACCGTTGTGCATGTGAGATACTAGATGGGTAGCTGACCGATGACAGGTATCGGGTGATGGATGACGTCATATATTACTGGAACCTCTCAGCTCAAGGAAAATATTTTTCACGCGGCATACGATTAATCACTTTTAGGCCATCAGGGATTCACCAAAACATATCAGGCCATCAGAGAGAGGTTCTCATGGAGAGGCCTCAAGGCGGACGTACTCCGACATGTTAGGGAGTGCGAATTTTTCCAGAATAACAAAGGATTGTTAAGCAGAAATCCCAACCTCGTCCTCGAGGGACTTCAAGCTCCTGCTCATAAGAGGAGTCCTTCAATCTTGTGAGCAGATTTTAGTATTCCAGAATTTGTCCATTTCCAACCCTCTTAAGCAGCGTAGAAACCCAGTGACTTACGCAGTGCAATAATAGAGAGATCCAGGGGAGGGTAAGATTCCATAGCATTGTCGTTTGGAATCCAATGATGTGATCGACCCTTCAACAGTTGAGCTACGGAGGAGTTGTTGTAGCATTTTATTTTCCAGTTCATCTCATATCACTGCATACCTAGTAGTAGTGTGTTTTCATGCCCTAGGAATGTGATTTTCTGGGGTCTGCCAATCCATAAATCCTTTCTCATTTTTTCTGGGTTTTGTGAGTAGAATTCTGTGTCCAAATCTCAACATTTTCTGAGCACCAGAATAGACTCATATAAGCACCCCTTTTCAGCCAACAACAACTTTTCCAACATTTCTAGTAGGGGCAGCACAGTGAGGGTCTCCAACAGAGCAGCAGTTACGCAATGTTCTTAGTGGGGGAACTTGAGCGTCATTCTAGTCATCTCTGTTGGCTTGAGTGCTATCATTATTGAGCATTTTTGTACTTGTATTAAACCTCCTTATTAATAAATTGGCCTAGCTATTTTTGGTTCTATTCATGGTGTTTTGATATCCCAAAATTATTGTTTTTATTTTCTTTGTATTACTATCGTTTTCTGATTTCAAATATTACAATATGGAATTTTTTAGTTGATTGAAGAATTGATGTTCCATTTTGAACATTCATTCGCATATGATGAGTATAGAACATGATTGAATTCATGATTTAGCCGCTTCACTCATAATTTCCACCAAACATCTTTTATTTGTTCTACTCTTAATGGTTGAGATATTTGTCCCATGATATGTAGCTTCATGAATGAATTGATGATGTTCAAGATTAGTATTGACGAGCACATTTGTGTGTTTCCTTAGTATGAGATCTGCCATGATATCGTGGATGAGATGTCCATTGCAAGAACAAGGTCGAGTACAATGCCGCTACCAAGGCTAGTTGTGAGGCATGATGTAGAAGCTCTTAGAGAGCTTATCGAGCATGATCTGGATAAGACATGGATACATTATGATGAGAGAGAAGCCCAAATTTGTATAGCTGGGTGTATATTTTATCCATTTATTGAGACAGTGCAATTGTTTGAGACAAGCTAAGGCTTGTGATTGACACCTCCATGAGAGGGAGGATGATTATAGTATCCATTCATGGTTGAAACCTCCATGAGAGGTAGGATGGTTACGGTACCTTATTATTATTATTATCTCGCTATGATGTTCATGATTATGTTGTTGGAATCACTATTTTCGTTAGACCAAAACCCACAGGCATTAGTCTCTGCTACAATCGTAAAAGTTACGATCCATGAGAGGTGGTTAGTCCATGTCACGAAACACACAGGGGGCATTGAAACCAATGTCCAACAATCTCCCCCCCAACAAGAGGTGGGCGAGTTTTGAACTCGAGACCTGTCGCTCTGATATCACTTGTTGGAATCATGATTACCATTAGACAAAAACCCGCAGGTGTTATTCCATGTCGCGAAACACACGAGGAGCATTGAACCCAATGTCCAACATATGTATGGTATACCATAACACTTGATTTGATTTCCTAGAGGTATAGGAATCATTAGATACCAAATGAGACCATTCTTGATCAAGGACACATACCCAGCTCTTCCTCTCTGTTTGAGCTCCCAGAATGAGGAATTGAGATAGAGGGCTCCTGGGGTTGAGGGAACTATGTAATATAGGGAATATTCCCTATCTGTTACCCAGGGTTGAGAATAATGCTCCTCTCTCCCTCTCTCTCTCTCTCCCTCCCTCTCTCGCTCTCTCTCCCCTCTCTCTATCTCCCGTGTATCACTCCCTCTTTGTCCCTATATCTCTCACTCTCTCTCTCTCTCTCATTCTCTCTCACTCCCCACTCTCTCTCTCTCTCTCTCTCTCCCTCTCCCCCACTC
Organism: Pinus albicaulis; assembly: GCA_034641835.2. NCBI lineage: Eukaryota > Viridiplantae > Streptophyta > Pinopsida > Pinales > Pinaceae > Pinus > Pinus albicaulis. The sequence goes on from JAXQQM020091398.1 coordinate 276,420, forward strand.
TCTCTCACTGCCCTGCTCACTCTCTATCTCTCTCTCCCCCTTCTCTCTCTTTGTAGTTGCCCCTCTCTCTCTCTCCCTCTTTGTCTCCCCCCTCTCTCTCTCCATCCCTCTTCCCCTCTCTCTCTCCTCTCTCTCTCTCTCCCCTCTATCTCTCACTCTCTCTCTCTCTCCCCCTCTCGCTCTCTACCCCCTCACTTTCTCTTTTTCTCTCTCTCCCTCCCTCTCTCACTATCCCCCTCTTTCTATCCCTATCTCTATCTCTATCCCCCACCCTGTCTCTCTATCTCTATCCCCCACCCTCTATCTCTCTCTCTATCTGCCACCCTCTCTCTCTCTCTCCCCCCTTCTATCTCTTCCTCACTCTCCCTCTCTCTCTTTCTCTCTCTTGCACACTCACTCCCTCTCTCTCTCTCTCTCCATCTCTCTCAATTCCTCCCTCTCTCCCTTGCTCTCCCTTTCTCTCTCTCTCCCCCCCCCCATCTCTCTCTCCATCCCCCTATCTCTCCCGCCCTCTCTCTTTCCCCTCTCTCTCTTTTTATCACCCCCCCTTGCTCTCTCTCTCTCTATCTCTCTCTAGCTCTCTCTCTCTCTCTATCTCTATTACTCTCTCTCTCGCACCCTTTCTCTCTCTCTCTCTCCCCCATCTCTCTCTCTCTCTGCACCCCTCTCTCACTCTCTCTCTCTACCTCTCCCACTTTATCTCTCCCTCTCCCCCAAGCTCATTCTCTCATTCTCTCTCTCTCTCTCTCTCTCTCTCTCTCTCTTTGTAGCTCCCCACCCCCCCCCTCTCTCTCTCTCTCCCTCTCTATATCCCCCAAAATCTCTCTCCATCCCCCTTCCCCCTTCTCTCTCCTCTATATATATATCTCTCTCTCCCCCCTATCTCTTTCACTCTCTCTCTCCCCCCCTCTCTCACTCTCTCCCCCTTGCTCTCTCTTTCTCTTTATTTCACTCCGTCTCTCTCTATCCCCCTCTTTCTATCCATATCTCTCTCTCTCTCTCTCTCTCCCCCAACCCTCTTTCTCTATCTCTCTCTCCCCTTATCTCTCTTCCTCACTCTCCCTCACTCTCTTTCTCTCTC
>JAXQQM020091398.1:280000-292500 GCA_034641835.2 Pinus albicaulis
CAGGCTCATACATAATATTGGCTTTAAAGGTTCCCTAACAACGGGAGACGACAAAAAGGGTTCGATTCATGCATGGGAGGATATAGATGATAGATAGATGCATAAGGAGGATGTACAGGTGATAAAAGAAAAAGAGGCAGCCATATATATATATATACAGATTCCCTCAAGAAAAAGCATGATCACAGCTTACCACCACAACCTCTATAACCAAAAAAAAGAGCGGATCATTTTTACCAAATGTGATTCAACGTACGAATTTTTACCATTTAACAATCACAGTTTAACACAATACCAAATATGATTCAACTTACGAATTTTTACCATTGAACAACCAAATACATTTTTCCATTGAACAACAAAATACCAAATACAATTCAACTTACGAATTTTTACCATTGAACAACAAAATACATTTTTCCCATTCAACAACACAATACCAAATATGATTCAACGTACTTAAGAATATCAAATATCAAATATGATTTCGTTTGTTGTTGATTTTCCAATTCAAGAAAAATATCAGATATCAAATATGATTTTGTTGGTTGGTGATTTTCCCATTCAAGAAAAATATCACATATCAAATATGATTTTGTTTGTTGGTATGCCTCATTAAACTTGCTCAAAAGACTGTAGTCACGTTTCGTTATTTTGAGATCAGGGCAAGAAACAGATGACTTCGTTATTTTGAGATCAGGGCAAGAAGATCGAAAGAAAGGTAAACGAGATCAGGTCAAGGCAAGAAGATTGAAAAAAAAAGAAAACGAGATATAACATTCACATATATAAAATTGAAAGAAAATTAAAAATTAAAAAGAAAATCGAAAGAAAAGTAAAAATAAAAAAAAAATAATGGGATTGGGTAGCCAGAACAGAACAGAGCAATTAAAGATTAAGGATCAAAGGGCATAGTAGATTAATGCGATTAGGGATCGAGCATCAAGATTAGGCCAGACAGATGCTAAACGAGGAGATGTAGAGGTAGTTCAGAGATGAACTCACGTCTAGATCCAATCACTAATCGAGAGGTATAAAAACATGATAGGACAGGTGAGGGGAAAGTCAATTGCAGGAATTTTTACCGTTGCACAGAAAAGTACATTTTTCCATTGAACAACAAAATACAAATAATTCAACATACGAATTTTTACCATTGAACAACAAAATACATTTTTCCCATTCTACAACACAATACCAAATATGATTCAACGTACCTAAGAATATCAGATATCAAATATGATTTTGTTTGTTGGTGATTTTCCCATTCAAGAAAAATATCACATATCAAATATGATTTTGTTTGTTGGTATGCCTCATCAAACTTGCTCAAAAGAATGTAGTCACGTTTCGTTATTTTGAAATCAGGGCAAGAAACAGATTACTTCGCTGTTTTTGAGATCAGGTATCAAATATGATTTTGTTTGTTGGTGATTTTCCCATTCAAGAAAAATATCACATATCAAATATGATTTTGTTTGTTGGTATGCCTCATCAAACTTGCTCAAAAGAATGTAGTCACGTTTCGTTATTTTGAAATCAGGGCAAGAAACAGATTACTTCGCTGTTTTTGAGATCAGGGCAAGAAGATCGAAAGAAAGGTAAATGAGATCAGGTCAAGGCAAGAAGATTGAAAAAAAAAAGTAAAACGAGATATAACATTCACATATATAAAATTGAAAGAAAAGTAAAAATTAAAAAGAAAATCGAAAGAATAGTAAAAATTAAGATGACAGAAGAAGAGGAGGAGACGTAGAGGTAGTTCAGAGATGAACTCACGTCTAGATCCAATCACTAATCCAGAGGTACAAAAACATGACAGAACAGGTGAGGGGAAATCACATGAAAACAGGGGAAGGTCAATTGCAGGAATGACAGATTGATATGGTGGGTCATGGGTTTTAATGAGGAAGGACAAGAACATTGAAAATTCAATTCTACTTTAAACTGAAGAATATAAAATAAATACCAGAAACACATACCTGCAACAAATACTTTCTGATTCCCTCCTCCTCTCAATTGATGACACAACGTCTTTCATTCATCCATGCATCCATCCCTTCTTGCTGATGGTCAATTCAGTCGTCTCTATTAAAAGCTACAGACAAAGACCCACCAGATAAAACACTTGCAGTCACAGTTACCGAAAACATTGACATTATACAGTTACAGAGAAAATAGATGATAGAAGAAGAAGAGGAAGATGTATAGATGATAAAAGAAGAATTGGAGGATGAACTTGGAACATACAGATGATAGAAGAAAAAGAAGATGAACTTGGAACTATTCCTTGAGAGGCAGCTATATATATATACAGATTCTCCCTCGAGAAAAGCTTGATGGACCGTTAAAAGGAGCGAATCACAGCTTACCACCACAACGTCTATAGCCAGAAAAAGCTTGATGGACCGTTAAAAGGAGCGGATCACAGCTTACCACCACAACGTCTATAACCAAAAAAAAAGCTTGAGATGCTTTTCAAGAAATTATTTTTCCACATCCACGTCATCTGGTTCAAACCAGTTGGGTTTTCTTAAATTTAAATTTTGAATGTTGACGGTTGAATTTGAATTTAAGGTGTAATCTTTGATATTCGGTAATAATAAGTACTTTATTAATCTTGGCGAAGCCCTTTCTGGTCCTCTGCCTTCTGCTGTTAACAATTAGGTGTGCGTTCCTCCACTGTTTTCATTTCCAATTAGAGCGTTTTTTCTGTCCTCAATTTAGATGATGCAGTAACTCTGTCGGGTGTCAACATCGGGAGACGACGAAGAGAGGGTTCGATTCATGCATGGGAGACCCGGGAGTGCCGATGTCTTCGTGGGTTTAGCAATTACCCCATTTAAATGTAATTAATATTTGTAAAAGATTAGGTTAATTGGGTAAATTAAAAAATAATTGAATTACAAAAAATAAAACACAAAGTTGGAAATCTCATAAATATCACTCATTTACAGTAATTACAATCATTTACGGTAGCTACAATCTGACGTGGGAGAGTGGAATAGAATGGACTCGCGTGGCTTCTATTATATTGTTATATTCCTAAATTATATTTATTCTTTACTAATATGTATCATATTTTATTTTAGTTGAAGTGGAATCACTATCAAAATCATCAGAATGTATGGTTTTTTATTTTAATTAAACGGTTCTTAAATTATATTTATTCTTTAATAATATATATTTTATTTTATTTTAGTTGAAGTGGAAATGTAAAATTTGTTTTCCAATTAAATCGTTTTTTCTAAAGAAATATAGAGAATTGTAGATGATATAATAATTATGATAAATTTTTATTAAAATAATTAAAAATTCAAATAGGTATTTTTAAATTTTTAATTTTTAATATAACGTAAGAGGCTAAGAAAATTCAAATTATTGTCAATAATTTGAAATTACATTTTAATAAGAGTATATAGACAACGTTTCCAAGTGAAAAGTGATTTTTTCTATTTTCAACTTTTTTTTTTTTGTTAATTCCGTAGGACCCATCTTTTCTATTATTGAGAGCAAGTTGCCAAATAAATACATCAAGGAGAAGAGCCTCAACCTGCCCAAAGGGAAACCAGGTCTATTGGCCATCTTAAAAAGTTAAAGGCCAACCAAAATCGATACTGTTTCAGTCTATCTATAGCAACTAGAACTACACGACTATGTCCATAATATTTACATATACAGCAACAACTATAATATCGCTGAACAAAAAACATATATAAACAAAAAGAAATTAAGAAGCCTAGCCATCAGAAGAGTGCACAGGGGCTGGATCTTCAGCAGATGACCCAAATAGCTCCACCGACTGCATATCTCGCAACTGCTCTTCAATGCGTCCAATACGATCATTCTACTTCTGCTGAATCTTGGTCATGGTAGTCATGTCCAGTTTGATATGGTTGAGCTCAAATAACAGCGAGGAATGAGCATCCTGTTCCTTCATACTCATGAGAGCTTGGGCAAGAAGACATTTAAATCGCCAATACATCTTTACAGTTTGCTGGAAAAGGGATACCCTGCCCCTAGTGCTACCAGGGTCTAGCAGGAAATCCATGCTGTCTCGCTTGTGCTGGAGATCTATGCTAGCTTCCAAACTTTGCTTCTCCCAGTCCTGTATATTCTTACGAATAGGCAAAGGGGTGCTAGCAGTGTACGAATTAACCAAACTTTCAACCACCTGTTCATTGGTTTTACGCCCTCTCTTACTAGAGTGCGAACAAATTTTTGTTGCTTTCCCCTTAGCTCTTGATTTGGAAGCTGGAAAAGTTGATTTTGTCATACTGGTGCCCAGAAATCTTGTGATAGAAAAATAGGCAACAGAGTGGAATAGTAAGGCTGGGAATCGAAAAGATGTATGAGAGTTTCGAAGAGGTGCATAGTGGAAAAATGCAGTAAGCCAAACAGAATTAACTGCGCGCAAAACTGGGTCATATTGACCGAATATATGCCTCATCTGGGAAAAGGCGGAGAAGAGACCGAAAACCTCACAGAGTCGACATACCACAGCAGAAACCCCTGTATTGCCGTAAAACAGCCTTGCATAATAGGCAGGAGAAGACTTGCAAAGACAAAAGATTAAAAAGGGAAATAAACCCACATCATAATTCTTGACAAACCATATCGCAGAGAAGATGTAACGAACCCCACAGAGCCGACAAACGAAATGAAAAACACTTGCCTTTCCACCAACCAGTTTTGCATAGCAGCCAGGAAAAGAGTTGCATAGATAGAAGAAAAAGCAGTAAAATAAACCCAAAGCAGAATTTTGCAGAAACCATATCATACAACAATTATTAAAGACCAGACTGCGGAAACAAGGATCAATCTTCTGATCATCATGTAAACCCATCACGTTTGAGGAATCCATGTCGTATTGCAGAGAATGAATGGAGTTAACAGGATAAAAGCGAGGTAATACATACCGAAATGTTGTAATGAAACGCTGGAACCGACGGAAAGCACCCCTAAATGATCCTATTACGCTGTGGCAACCCACAAAATTCAACCAAAAGACAATACAAATGCAAATAAAACCAGCATGCAACCGACTATGAAGAGCTATCTCATCAGCATGCGAAGGTATGATTACTATCGATCGTGTCCTCATACGGAGATCATGAGCATAATGAGCAACTAACAACTAGCTCAAGCAGTTAAGGCATCTGCCACCGAAAGGCTTGGCGCACACCCCGATCAGGGGTTGTTTCGCATATCTCTAGCTCGAAGATCTCTGTCTGCTATAAGTTGCAGAGAGTAAAATTCAAGATTCCAAGCCCTAGCAGAGGGAGTGATATCTAGGTGTCGATCACGATTCTGACAACCCCAATTTGCCAAATAGTCAGCCGCTTCATTACAATCTCGTCGTATGTGAGATGGAATAATGTAATGTAATTGAGGGACCAAAGCCTGAATTTCTTGTAGCAAAGTTGTTGTGCGCCAACTTTTACTAATTTTATCCCAATTTATACCTTCTTGAAGTTTAGTCAAAGCTCCAACAACCATAGCAGAGTCGCCTTCAACAATAAGCTGGTGGAACTGTTCATGCTGCGCTATGATTAATCCATGGTGGAGAGAAGTTAATTCTGCTTCATTGTTCGTAGCATACCCCAAATCCAGAGCATAAACCCGACATACTTCACCATGGGAATTTCTGAACACACCTCCTATACCAGCTTACCGAGGATTGCCTTTAGAGGCCCCATCTAAATTAAGTTTGATAAATCCCAAAGTAGGCGGTTGCCAACATTGAGGGATTTGTTGCCGCGGAGGTTGGAACTTCCAGAGATTAGCTGCTAACATTTGTGGATGGAGGTTTAATTGATGAAAAATTTGTACTTCAAATCCTTCTGCCTTCCAATCATCTTGGAGCCGTTTTTAAACCAGGATAGTTTCTCGGAGGTTGGCAAGCACCTTTTCCCAAATCTTATAGTTATTAATGTCCTCCCCTTGGAAAATTTGATGATTACGTTCCTTCCAGAGATCCCAAATTAAAAAACCCAGTACCAACTGCCATGATCGATTTAAAACCACACATTTATATCCACCTTTTCACCAATTCAAAACAGTGTTAATCACACTGGCAGGATCACGGTTAGTGCGCCTAAAGGTAAATTCTAAATTGTGCCAAAGAGGTACAACATAATCACAACTATTAAAAATATGCTCAGTGGTTTAATTGGCTTGTCTGCAAAAAGAGCATACTGACGGGCCTATCATTCCTCGATTCTGTATATTGTCCCACGTGAGAATTTTCTGATGACTAACCAACCATAAGATGTAAGCCACTTTCGGCGAGTGAAACATGGCCCAGATTTTCTTCCAAATAGGAGAACCAGGAGCATGATTATGATGACCTTGGATATGATAACCCTCATTAATAGTAAACATTCCTTTTCGTCGATAGCCCCAACGAAGGATGTCTGTCTCGGTTTGTATCTTGATTTTCCTGGTCTGCATCTCACGGTCATAATTATGCCATTGCAGAGTGTCCGGTGCACCAGGCCATGCCACTTTCTCCTTCCATTTCCGCCAGTGAGTCAGCTGATGCTGTGTCCAATAATTGGAGACCAATTGGTGGTGTGGAGTATTAGTAAATAAGAAGAGTTCATCAAGATCTAACCGAGTAAATAATTTCTCTCTTTGTTGCCATGAATCCTCCCGAAAAAGCGCAGTTGTGCCATCCCTCACTTCCCAAAAGCTATGCTGGCGAATAAGAAATCGGTTGCCCACTGCAAGATTCCAAATCGCTGATCCTTTAGGAACAACATCAATTTTCAATTTTGTAGCAATAGAGTGGGGCATCTCATACTTTGTTTCCCAGAGTGTCTTCCACAAGTCATTTCCCCCTTGGAGCCACCGCCACCAGAGTTTTGCACCCATCACTTGATTAAGGAGTAAGGGATCATGAAGACCTAGCCCTCCTGCAGATTTAGATTTAATCAGCGTCTGCCACGATACTAAAGGCCACTTCCTATTATTTTGAGATCCTTGCTAGAGAAACTTTGTAAAGAGACTGACCAATTGATTACAGATACTTTTTGGGGCTGCTCTGCCTGAAAGTTGATATATAGGAATAGATTGCAGAACTGATTTCAATAAAATTAGTCGACTAGGAGCATTAAGAACTTGAAACACCCAGTTTTTCAATTTTTGTTCCATCTTTATAATGAGATCACGCCAATCTGCAACCCTTAACTGGGTTTTACATAATGGTACACCCAAGTATCGCATGGGGAAAGAACCAATACAAAAACCAAGGAGACGAGCAAGGTACTGTTGAAAAGCATTGTCGATATTAAAGAAATAAACATGAGATTTATCTTTCTTCACAAGCGTACCTGAGGCCTCCATAAAGATATCCAAAATAGCAAGAATTTTTCTGATCTCATGGACTGAAGCTTCACAAAAGAGTAAGATATCATCAACAAATTGTTGATGAGTCAGAGCAATAACAGGACCCCAGAGTTTCAAACCATGCAGCTGGCGCTTTGAGAGAGAGGCTTTAAGTAGACGGCCAAGCCCTTCTGTAGCTATGATAAACAAGAAAGGAGATAAAGGATCTCCCTGGCGAAGGCCTCTTGAGATATTAAAAGGTTGTGATGGAATGCCATTAATAAGAATAGAGAAATTCGGTGTCGATATAAAAGAGAAAAGCCATTGCAACCAACGTTGATCGAACCCAAAACTCTTAAGAACTTCCAAAAGGTAGGACCAGCTTATACGATCATATGCTTTTGCTAAATCTAATTTGATCATCATACCTTTAACCCGTTTGGTTTGTAACGAATGAATGGCTTCTTGAGTAGTAACTATCCCATCCAGAATTTGGCGACCTGTAACAAAGTCGGTTTGCTCTGGGGAAATAAGTTGCAGAAGAAGGGGTTTAAGGTCCGTTGGTCAACCTGCTCCGGTTGTGTCCGCCCAACCCGGTTTCAAATCCTGCCCGCAACCAAATAATTTTTTTGCCTATTCGTAAGAATATACAAGACTGGGAGAAGCAGATTTTGGAAGCTGGCGTAGATCTCCAGCACCAGTGAGACACCATGGATTTCTTGCTAGACCCTGGTAGCACTAGGGGAAGGGTATCCCTTTTCCAACAAACTGTAAAGATATTGGCGATTTAAATGTCTTCTTGCCCAAGCTCTCATGAGTATGAAGGAACAGGATGCTCATTCCTCACTGTTATTTGAACTCAACCATATCAAACTGGACATGACTACCATGACCAAGATTCAACAAAAGCAGAATGATCGTATTGGACGCATTGAAGAGTAGCTGCGACATATGCAGTGGGTGGAGCTGTTTGGGTCATCTGCTGAAGATCCAGCCCCTGTGCACTCTTCTGATGGCTAGGCTTCTTAATTTCTTTTTGTTTATATATGTTTTTTGTTCAGCGATATTTTAGTTGTTGTTGTATATGTAAGTATTATGGACATAGTCACGTAGTTCTAGTTGCTACAGATAGACTGAAATAGTATCGATTTTGGTTGGCCTTTAACTTTTTAAGATGGCCAACAAACCTGGTTTCCCTTTGGGTAAGTTGAGGCTCTTCTCCTTGATGTATTTATTTGGCAACTTGCTCTCAATAATAGAAAAGAGATGTCCTACAGAATTAACCAAAAAAGAAAAAAGTGTCAAAATTTGCATTTAAAATATATTTTTTAATTATTTATATAAATTTAACTGAATATTATTAAATATTTTATTACTTATAATTTAATTTTAATATAAATTGTTTTTAGTGTCATTTTTGAAAGTTTGTGGATTTTTTTGGTTTATTTTTTCTAAAATCCACATTCTACACTCTCTAGCTTTGAACTTGCGATTTCTTAGGAGGAGAGACGTGTTGTTAACCATTAGGCTCACTCAAGTTGTATAATTATTATTATTATCATCCAATTTTAACGTCATGACCAAACCAAACATTGATGTAGGAGTCCCCTTGTTTATGGAACAAGGGACCCACCTCCGCTCAACAATTATGTAAACCATTAAAACCCCTAGGGTCAAACCAACCCATTTAAAAACTCCTAGGGTCAAGACAACCCATTTAAAAACTCCTAGGGTCAAGCCAACCCATATATAAAACAATTATTTTAAGAATTAATATAGATATGTTTTAAGCACTGATCTAACTTGAGCCAAGAGGGATCAAATTCCTTCTATGTAACTTTTCATTGTTTAAATCTTATTTTTGAATGCTATAGAGGTTACAAAAGATGTGCATTGAAATGGTTTTTTGGTTATTACTATATTTTCAAGTATAAGTGAATATTAATTTACATTAAAATATTTGATTCATAATCCACATGGGGCATTTTATTTTATAAAACTTTAAAATATATTCTCTTAACATTTTTCTCATTATAGATATATATGAAGTTGTTATCACTTGTTCACATATTTTTTTTAAATATATAAGGTATAAAAATTGTACTCACATAATTTTTTTTTTTACTTCTAATTACTTTTCATGAAATTTTATTAGGTCATATGGACAACTAATTAAGCATGCATATCATATTTCTTTTTTCTTTTTTATTATAGCTCACATTATTTTTCTATTTAGAGAATATTGTACTCATATTTTAAGAGGTAACATGTATCAACTCCATGTTGAGCAAGGAAATGCTTACACATTGCCTTCAGGCTCCCAAAAGAATGAGTCTCTCTACCCAATTATACATAAATAAAATAAATTATTCTCTCATTTAACATATTTACAACTTAACCTCTTACTTACGAAAACAATTAAATGATAAAATTATAATAACATGTCCTCAAATTTATGCATTACATATGTTTAATTAGTTTGATTTTATATATTTTTTATTAAAAAGTTAAAGTTATAATGGTGACGAATATGTTGTTAATTAAGATGTAATGTGAATAAAACAAAAGGAAACTATTAGATTCTTATTGGTTATTGTATGTCTTCAAATTATGAAATACATATATATTAACATAGTTTATTAAATTAAATAGTTAATAATATTTAGCAAACATTGATTCATAATAAGCATCAAAAAATTTAGCTTATAATATACTTATATTATCCAAAAATAATAATAAAAAATAAATAAATTATAACTTTATTTTATATTTTTATTATTATTAATTGTAAAAAATTAATATATAATTTTAAAATGAAACATATCACAATCATTTTAATCATAAAAATTCAATCTCACTTTGCAATATATATATATATATATATATATATATATATATATATATATATATATATATATATAACTTTTATACAATTGATTATACCTATTGTAAATAGATACTCAAATACCAATTTTATAATTTACAAATATAACTATATTTTACAACAATGAGAAATATTTACTTTTTATAATTTACAAATATAACTACATTTTTCAACATGAGAAATATTTACTTTATTTTCAAAGTATGATTAATTTTATACGAAATATATAAATATGTTTCTCATAATTTATAAATGAAGTAACGGGTGATTAAAATTTTTAATTATTCTTTATTTTAAATATTAAAATAATAAACGTATAACTATAATATTTTTAAAATAATTAGTAACATTCTTCAAAATTTAAAGCATATTCAATACTAAATGATATGCTCTCTAAAATGGCAGGTTGAATATTTGATCTGAAATGGTCAATGCAATCAAATGTTTTATTTAAGATATTATAATGGTTAAAAAATAAAGAAAATATCCCTATTATAGAAAAAAAAAAAAAAAATCAAACGCAACTTAGTTGTTTTTGCAACCAGTTGGAGTGGTCCGTGGAACATTGTTTCAACTAATTGGAGTGGTCTGTTCAGCTCAGAAAAGGAAGAGCTGGTTCAAAGACGTGGCTCACGATCGGAGATATTTTTAACATAATCCAGCCATACACAAACATTCTAATTAAAATGTTCGACGTCTAACACAAAATTTATAATGAAAATGCTGCACGTCTACAAAATTGAAATATGAATGTTGGAGTGGTCAATTACTGAAACTTTACCGTTAGAAACCAAAAGATGCAAAAAAAACTCGCCAATGCCGATCCTGAAGTTGAAATGCAATTTCGAAATTTGAATTTCATCTAGTTGCTTCCTGTCAGAATATGCAAAAAAGCTGGTGGTAAAAAAAATAGCCTCAAGTTGAAATTCAATTTAAATTTCATTGTGGTTTAGATATTTCTCTCCACTTCTGTCCCACGCAGCTTCCTGCGCTCTCTGTTTATATGTGTTCAGTGGGAATAGTCTGTGATGAGGGAACACCGGTCCATTGAGGATTTTCTATTGAATAAGGATGTTCCACCGCTTGAGAGGTAACATTGAGGAAGGCCATTGATCACAAGACCATAGGCCGTCCGCTGTATGGACAAAGCGTGAGCTGCAATCAATGCTATTAAGGTAAGCACAAGTTGCCTATGCTATTGTCATTTTCTACAGGCTTCACTAAATTTATTTTGAAATTGAATGATATATTTCATTGATTTTTTTGAAGTTGAAGGATACAGTTAAAAATTTCGGTGTTGAAATAGCTCTTTATACACTTCACTGATTTTCTTTTAAAATTTAGGGATATATTTCAACGATTTTTTTAATTTTAAGGATATACAGCGTTGAAATAGTTCTTTATAATTTTAATGGTAAAGACTTACAAGGATTGTTGAATTAAATTTATTAGGTTAATTTCATATAACAAATTTCTATTCGCAAAGATGTTTCTAATTAGAGTTAATAACACCATACTCAGGTTTCTGTTTGCATACTCCGCTTCCTAGTTAGGTGATGCTTTTGTTTACATATGATACACTTTTGTTTACATATGATACACTTTTGTTTACATATGATACTCAGATTTCTGTTTGCATTTCTTGGCTTCAGTAGAATTTCGTTCTTACCTTTTTTCCCTGCCATGGCCATCCCCATGCCGTGGCTGTCTTTTCTATTCCCAGATTTGTTACAGTAGATTCATGATGTTCCATCTGCTTGAGCATACCTATGAGGTTTTTCTTCTTTTATCCATTCACATATTTTACATAAAGTATGGTCCATGTGTTCTTTTAAATTCGCTATTTAAGAAAATAATTATATAAAAAAAAGTTATAATGTATTATACGTTTTATTAGAGCAATTATTTTATGATTTTCAGTTTTATTTATATTTAAATTCTAATATCTTAAAATGGATTTTTTTTGCTACTTTGTAATATTGCACCTTTTAAAAGTGGATGGGGAAGAAAGTGACCTAGTAAGAGAGAGAAACACACACAAAGTGAGTGTGGAAGGGGACGCAAGGGGTAGAGGTAAATAGAGAGAGCAAAAGGGAGAAAGTGAAGGAGAAAGAGGTAGAAGGAGACTAGAGAAATTGAAGGAGAGAAGGGTAGGGTGCACAAGAGAGAGATACACACACAAAGTGAGAATTAAAGCAGATACATGTGGGGAGAGATGAACAAAATGAGAGGGAAATAGAGAAAATTAAGGAGAAATAGCTAGAGGGAGAATGGAGAAATTAAAGGA
>JAXQQM020091398.1:295000-312500 GCA_034641835.2 Pinus albicaulis
AGGGGGTTGCGAGAGAGAGGGAGAGAGAAAGAGAGGGAGCGAGGGAGAGAGAGAGGGAGGGAGAGAGAGAGAGAGAGAAAGAGGGAGAGGGAGAGAGAGGGAGAGAGGGAGAGGGGGAGAGAGAGAGAGAGAGAGAGAGAGAGGGAGAGAGAGAGAGAGAGTGTGTGTCTGGGAGAGACTAATTGTAATTCGAAACATTGCTAATTGAAGTATTGAATCAAGAAAAAGTAATTGACACAACATAAAAAAATTCCAAAATATAATAGATTCATGCAATTTCAACCATTTATTTCCACACTCGACTTTTAATTATTCTCAATTTAATTTAATTTTCAAAATTATAATTAAAAGTCATTTTAGAAAGTTTTTTATTAGTAAATTACCTAGCTTGTGTTGTTATTCATTTTTTTCCAATTTAATTATTAGTTATTTGAATAAAAATAATTTATTTTTAAAATATATTTGAATAATATGATCATTTTTAGCTAAAAATAAATAAATAAATAATACTATGACCCTAATGGAGTAATTAAAAAAATGCTAAAAAGGAAATTTTTTTCATAATTTTTTTTCCAAACTTACTAGAAATTTCTCAAAAAAATGTAGTTCAATGTGATGGATAAAAGCTTAGTTCTTCTTAATCTTATTCCATTTCTTCTTAATCTTAACCCATTTTAAAAAGGTTGAGATTATTGAAATTTTTAAAAAATGAGCCTAGGAGGGAAAAAAAGAAACTCTATTTTCGTTGTTTATTATTTTCATTCATGGTCCATTCCAAGTACCAAGTCGAATTCTAAGGAATAATATTTTTTATTTTAACGAATACTATTTTTCATTCTACTAATTTTCCTAAAATATCACTAAAAATTCTATAATCTATATATAATTATTATAGATTAGAAGAATTTTACAATAATATTCTCAAACATTTGTGTCAATTTGAAAATAAGATTTTCTTTTACACTCATGGTATAAATATAAAATTTTAAAATTTTCCTATACTAAAACTAAATTCTTTAGTTTTTAGAAAAAACTGAGATAATTTTCACATTTGTCAATAGTATTCTTAATAAACTTATTTGTCAATAATATCCTTAATCCTTAATAAATTTATCGTTGTAAACTAATTCACGCCATCCAAAATATTAAACTCTCCTATATATAAGTATAACGTTCTAAATACAAATTAATGTTAACAAAAACTAATTGAACTATCGCCATCCAAAATATTCAACTCTCCCATGCCTAAGTGAAACTATCTAAACACCAATTAATGTTAAAGAAAACTAGTTCAACTAATCCCCTGAATTAGACTATAATAATATTTTGTTATACATTATTTAAATTCTTAAATTCTAGGAAATGATAAAGTGATGAATGAGACAAATGATAATATATAATCAAAGTGTAATTAGTAAATAAATAAATAAATAACCTCCCTTGAAATACTAGTCATATCAGTGGTCAAAGTGGAAACACCCTCCATATATTTAGATTTTTATACTCATTTTATTAGGTATTTTATTTTTATATTTAATTCATTAATAAGTGCCAAATTTTGCATTTAATTTCTTTTTTTAATTATTTATATAAATTTAATTGAATATTATTAAATATTTTATTCATTATAATTTAATTTTAATATAAGTTTTTTTTAGTGTTATTTTTGAAAGTTTGTGGATTTTTTTGGTTTATTTTTTCTAAAATCCACACTCTACACTCTCTAGTTTTGAACTTGTGACTTCTTAGGAAGAAAGACATGTTGTTAACGATTAGGCTCACTGAAGTTGTATAATTATTATTATTATCATCCAATTTTAAGGTCATGACCAAACCAAACATTGATGTAGGAGTCCCCTTGTTTATGGGACAATGGACTCACCTCCGCTCAACAATTATGTGAACCATTAAAACCCCTAGGGTCAATCCAACCCATATATAAAACAATTATTTTAATAATTAATATAGATATGTTTTAAGCACTGATCAAATTTCTTCTATGTAATTTTTCATTTTTTAAATCTTATTTTTGAATGCTATAGAGGTTACAAAAGATGTGCATTGAAATGGTTTTTTGGTTATTACTATATTTTCAAGTACAAGTGAATATTAATCTACATTAAAATATTTGATTCATAACCCTCACAGGGCATTTTATTTTATAATACTTTAAAATATATTCTTTTAACATTTTTCTCATTATAGATATATATGAAGCTGTTATCACCTATTCACATATTTTTTTAAATATATAAGGTTTAAAAATTTTACTCACATAATTTTTTTTTTTACTACTAATTACTTTTCATGAAATTTTATTAGGTCATATGGACAACTAATTAAGTATGCATATCATATTTCTTTTCTCTTTTTTTATTATAGCTCACAGTGTTTTTCTATTTAGAGTATATTGTATTCATATTTTAAGAGGTAACATGTATCAACTCCATGTTGAGTAAGGACATGCTTACACATTGCCTTCAGAATCCCAAAAGATGAGTCTCTCTACCCAATTATACATAAATAAAATAAATTATTCTCTCATTTAACATATTTACAACTTAACCTCTTACTTACGAAAACAATTAAATGATAGAATTATAATAACATGTCCTCAAATTTATGCATTACATATGTTTAATTAGTTTGATTTTATATATTTTTTATTAAAAATTTAAAGTTATAATGGTTATGAATATGTCGTTAGTTAAGATGTAATGTGAATAAAACAAAAGGAAACTATTAGATTCTTATTGGTTATTGTATGTCTTCAAATTATGAAATACATATATATTAACATAGTTTATTAATTTAAATAGTTAATAATATTTAGCAAACATTGATTCATAATAAGCATCAAAACATTTAGTTTATGATATACTTATATTATCCAAAAATAATAATAAAAAATAAATAAATTATAACTTTATTTTATATTATTATTATAAATTGTAAAAAATCAATATAAAATTTAAAAATAAAACATATCGTAAGCATTTTAATCATAAAAATTCAATCACACTTTACAAATATATTTGAAAAAAAAAATATTTAGCTTTTATACAATTGATTATACCTATTGTAAATCGATACTCAAATACCAATTTTATAATTTAAAACATAACTACATTTTACAACATGAGAAATATTTACTTTATTTTATTGTAAATAGATACTCAAATACCAATTTTATAATTTACAAATATAACTATATTTTACAACATGAGAATGCATTACATAATTTATGAATTACATATGTTTAATTAGTTTGATTTTATATATTTTTTATTAAAAAGTTAAAGTTATAATGGCTATGAATGTGTTGTTAATTAAGATGTAATGTGAATAAAACAAATGGAAACTATTAGATTCTTATTGGTAATTGTATGTCTTCAAATTATGAAATACATGTACATTAGCATAGTTTGTTAAATTAAATAGTTAATAATATTTAGCAAACATTGATTCATAATAAGCATCAAAACATTTAGCTTATAATATACTTATATTATCCAAAAATAATAATAAAAAATAAATAAATTATAACTTTATTTTATATTTTTATTATTATTAATTGTAAAAAATTAATATATAATTTTAAAATAAAAACATATCACAAGCATTTTAATCATAAAAATTCAATCACACTTTGCAAAAATATTTGAAAAAAAAAAATATTTAGCTTTTAGACAATTGATTATACCTATTTTAAATAGATACTCAAATACCAATTTTATAATTTACAAACATAACTATATTTTACAATATGAAAAATATTTACTTTATTTTATTGTAAATAGATACTCAAATACCAATTTTATAATTTACAAATATAACTACATTTTACAACATGAGAAATATTTACTTTATTTTCAACATCTGATTAATTTTATACCAAATATATAAATATCTTTCTCATAATTTATAAATGAAATAACGGGTGATTAAAAATTTTAATTATTCTTTATTTTAAATATTAAAATAATAAACATATAACTATAATATTTCCAAAATAATTAGTAACATTCTTCAAAATTTAAAGCATATTCAATACTAAATGATATGCTCTCTAAAATGGCAGGTTGAATAGCTAATCTGACATGGTCAACGCAATCAAATGTTTTATTTAAGATATTATAATGTTAAAAAATAAGAAAATATCCCTATTATAGAAAAAAATAAATAAAATCAAGCGCAACTTAGTTGTTTTTGCAACCAGTTGGAATGGTCCATAGAACATTGTTTCAACTAATTTGAGTGGTCTGAGCTAGTTGAAAGACGTGGCTCACAATCGGAAATATTTTTAACATAATCCAGCCTTACACAAACATTCTAATTAAAATGTTCGACGTGTAACACAAAATTTATAATGAAAATGCTGCACGTTTACAAATTTGAAATATGAACGTAGTGGTCAATTACTGAAACTTTACCGTTAAAAACCAAAATATGCACAAAAACTCGCCAATGCCGATCCTGAAGTTGAAATGCAATTTTGAAATATGAATTTCATCTAGTTGTTTCCTGTCAGAATATGCAAAAAAGCTGGTGGTAAAGAAAACAGCCTCAAGTCGAAATGCAATTTAAATCTCATTGTGGTTTAGATATTTCTCTCCACTTCTCTCCCACGCAGCTTCCTGCGCTCTTTGTTTATATGTGTGCAGTGGGAAGAGTCTGTGATGGGTTGTATTTGGTAGCGGCAACGAGAGTCCATGGTCGGTTACGTTTGGTGCAGGGAACACCAGTCCATTGAGGATTTTCTTTTGAATAAGGATGTTCCACCGCTTGAAAGGTAACATTGAGGAAGGCCATTGATCACAAGACCATAGGCCGTCTGCTGTATGGAAAAAGCATGAGCTGCAATCAATGCTATTAAGGTAAGCACAAGTTGCCTATGCTGTTGTCATTTTCTACACGGTTCACTAAATTTATTTTGAAATTGAAGGATATATTTCATTGATTTTTTTGAAGTTGAAGGATACAGTTAAATATTTCGGTGTTGAAATAGTTCTTTATACACTTCACTGATTTTTTTTTTAAATTTAGGGATATATTTCAATGATTTTTTTAAGTTGAAGGATATACTTGTTGATTTCAGTGTTGAAATAGTTCTTTATTATTTTAATGGTAAAGAGTTACAAGGATTGTTGAATTAAATTTATTAGGTTAATTTCATATAACAAATTTATATTCGCAAAGATGTTTCTAATTAGATTTAATAACACCATACTCTGGTTTCTGTTTGCATACTCCACTTCCTAGTTAGGCGATGCTTTTGTTTACATATGACACTCAATTTCTGTTCGAATTTCTTGGATTCGCTATATTTCTGTTTGCATTTCTACACTCTCTAGCTTTGAATTTGCGATTTCTTAGGAGGAGAGACATGTTGCTAACCATTAGGGTCACTCAAATTGTATAATTATTATTATTACCATCCAATTTTAAGGTCATGACCAAACCAAACATTGATGTAGAAGTCCCCTTGTTTATGGAACAAGGGACCCACCTCTGCTCCACAATTATGTAAACCATTAAAACCCCTAGGGTCAAACCAACCCATTTAAAAACTCCTAGAGTCAAGCCAACCCATATATAAAACAATTATTTTAAGAATTAATATAGATATGTTTTAAGCATTGATCTAACTTGAGCCAAGAGGGATCAAATTTCTTCTATGTAATTTTTCATTGTTTAAATCTTATTTTTGAATGCTATAGAGGTTACAAAAGATGTGCATTGAAATGGTTTTTTGGTTATTACTATATTTTCAAGTATAAGTGACTATTAATTTACATTAAAATATTTTATTCATAATCCACATGGGGCATTTTATTTTATAGAACTTTAAAATATATTCTTTTAACATTTTTCTCATTATAGATATATATGAAGTTGTTATCACTTGTTCACATATTTTTTTAAATATATAAGGTTTAAAAATTGTACTCACATAATTTTTTTTTCTTACTTCTAATTACTTTTCATGAAATTTTATTAGGTCATATGGACAAATAACTAAGCATGCATATCATATTTCTTTTCTCTTTTTCATTATAGCTCACATTGTTTTTCTATTTAGAGAATATTGTATTCATATTTTAAGAGGTATCATGTATCAACTCCATGTTCAGCGAGGACATGCTTACACATTGCCTTCAGGCTCCCAAAATAACGAGTCTCTCTACCCAATTATACAGAAATAAAATAAATTATTCTCTCATTTAACATATTTACAACTTAACCTCTTACTTACAAAAACAATTAAATGATAAAATTATAATAACATGTCCTCAAATTTATTAATTACATATGTTTAATTAGTTTGATTTTATATATTTTTTATTAAAAATTTAAAGTTATAATGGTGACGAATATGTTGTTAATTAAGATGTAATGTGAATAAAACAAAAGGAAACTATTAGATTCTTATTGGTTATTGTATGTCTTCAAATTATGAAATACATATATATTAACATAGTTTATTAAATTAAATAGTTAATAATATTTAGCAAACATTGATTCATAATAAGCATCAAAACATTTAGCTTATGATGTACTTATATTATCCAAAAATAATAATAATAAATAAATCAATTATAACTTTATTTTATATTATTATTATTATTAATTGTAAACAATTAATATATAATTTAAAAATAAAACATATCACAAACATTTTAATCATAAAATTCAATCACACTTTGCAAAAATATTTGAAAAGAAAAGAAAAAAAAAGAGCTTTTATACAATTGATTATACCTATTGTAAATAAATACTCAAATACCAATTTTATAATTTACAAACATAACTACATTTTACAACATGAGAAATATTTGCTTTATTTTATTGTAAATAGATACTCGAATACCAATTTTATAATTTACAAATATAACTATATTTTACAACATGAGAAATATTTACTTTTTATAATTTACAAATATAACTACATTTTACAACATGAGAAATATTTACTTTATTTTCAAAGTATCATTAATTTTATACCAAATATATAAATATCTTTCTCATAATTTATAAATAAAGTAACATGTAATTAAAATTTTAAATTATTCTTTATTTTAAATATTAAAATAATCAACATATAACTATAATATTTCCAAAATAATTAGTAACATTCTTCAAAATTTAAAGCATATTCAATACTAAATGATATTCTCTCTAAAATGGCAGGTTGAATATTCAATCTGACATGGTCAACGCAATCAAATGTTTTATTTAAGATATTATAATGGTTAAAAAATAAAGAAAATATCCATATTATAGAAATAAATAAATAAAATCAAACGCAACTTAGTTGTTTTTGCAACCAGTTGGATTGGTCCATGGAACATTATTTCAACTAATTGGAGTGGTATGTTCAGCTCAGAAAAGGAAGAGCTGGTTGACAGACGTGGCTCACGATCGGAGATATTTTTAACATAATCTAGCAATACACAAACATTCTAATTAAAATGTTCGACGTGTAACACAAAATTTATAATGAAAATGCTGCACATCTACAAAATTGAAATATGAATGTTGGAGTGGTCAATTACTAAAATTTTACCGTTAGAAACCAAAAGATGTACAAAAACTCGCCAATGCCGATCCTGAAGTTCAAATGCAATTTGGAAATTTGAATTTCATCTAGTTGTTTCCTGTCAGAATATGCAAAAAAACTAGTGGTAAAAAAAACAGCCTCAAGTTGAAATGCAATTTAAATTTCATTGTGGTTTAGATATTTCTCTCCACTTCTCTCCCACGCAGCTTCATGCGCTCTCTGTTTATGTGTGCAGTGGGAAGAGTCTGTGATTTGTTGTATTTGGTAGCGGCAACGAAAATCCATGGTGGGTTACGTTTGGTGGAGGGAACACCAGTCCATTGAGGATTTTTTTTTGAATAAGGATGTTCCAAAGCGTGAGCTACAATCAATGCTATTAAGGTAAGCACAAGTTGCCTAAGCTATTGTCATTTTCTACACGCTTCACTAAATTTATTTTGAAATTGAAGGATATATTTCATTGATTTTTTTGAAGTTGAAGGATACAGTTAAAGATTTCGGTGTTGAAATAGTTCTTTATACACTTCACTGATTTTTTTTTGAAATTTAGGGATATATTTCAATGATTTTTTTAAGTTGAAGGATATACTTGAAGATTTCAGCGTTGAAATAGTTCTTTATAATTTTAATGGTAAAGAGTTACAAGGATTGTTGAATTAAATTTATTAGGTTAATTTCGTATAACAAATTTCTATTCGCAAAGATGTTTCTAATTAGAGTTAATAACACCATACTCATATTTCAGTTTGCATTTCTTGGCTTCGCTAGAATTTCATTCTTACCATTTTTCCCTGCCATGGCCATCCCCATGCCGTGCCTGTCTTTTCTATTCCCAGATGTGTTAGAGTAGATTCATGATGTTCCATCTGCCTAAGCATACCTATGAGATTTTTCTTCTTTTATCCATTCACATATTTTATTTTTTATTATATGTCTTTTACATAAAGTATGGTCCATGTGTTCTTTTAAATTCGCTATTTAAAAAAATAATTATAGAAAAAAAGTTATACTGTATTATACGTTTTATTAGAGCAATTATTTTATGATTTTCAGTTTTATTTATATTTAAATTTTAATACCTTAAAATGGATTTTTTTTTGTTATTTTGTAATATTGCACCTTTTAAAAGTGGATGGAGAAGAAAGTGACCTAGTCAGAGAGAGAAACACACACAAAGTGAGTGTGGAAGGGGACGCAAGGGGTAGAGGTAAATAGAGAGAGAAAAAAGGAGAAAGTGAAGGAGAAAGAGGTAGAAGGAGACTAGAGAAATTGGAGAGAGGGGTAGGGTGCGCAAGAGAGAGATACACACACAAAGTGAGAATTAAAGGGGATACATGTGGGGAGAGATGAACAAAATGAGAGGGAAATAGAGAAAAATAAGGAGAAATAGCTAGAGGGAGAATGGAGAAATTAAAGGAGACAAAGATAGGGGGGAGAGAGGGAGGTAGGAGAGAGGAGGGAGAGCGAGAGATAAATTGAGAGAACTAGTTAGAGAGGGAGAGGGAGGGTGAGTGGCACGATGGGTGGAGATAGCGCAAGAGAAGGAGGATGTCGAGGAGGGAGGGAAAAAGTGACGGAGAGAGAGAGGGAGGGAGGGAGGGAGGGAGAGATGGAGTAAGAGAGAGTGGGAGGGAGGGAGGGAGAGACGGAGTAAGAGAGAGAGGGAGAGAGAGATAGAGAGGAAGCAAGAGGGAGAGAGGGAAAGAGCGAGAGGGAGAGAGCGAGAGGGATAAGGAGGGAGAGAGCAAGAGGGAGAGGGAGGGAGATAGAGGTAGGAAAGGGAGGAAGAGAGAGAGAGAGAGGGAAGGGAGGGAGATAGAAATAGGTAGTGGGAGAGAGAGAGAGGGAGAGAGAGAGAGAGAGAGAGATGGCGGGAGATAGAGAGAGAGAGGGAGCTGGAGGGAGAGAGGGATGGAGTGGGAGGGAGAGAGAGGAAGTAGTAGGGAGAGAGAGAGAGAGATAGAGAGGGAGAGGCGGGGACAGAGATAGGCAGAGGGAGGGAGATAGAGGGAGGGAGGAAGGGGGGTAGCGGTAGGGAGAGAGAGAGAGGGAAGGGGGGGTAGCGGGAGGGAGAGAGAGAGAGAGAGAGGGAGAGAGAGAGAGAGAGAGAGGGAGGGAGTGGGAGGGAGAGATAGAGATAGAGGGAGGGAGGGAGAGAAAGAAAGAGGGAGCGGAAGGGAGAGAGAGAGAGAGAGTGAGGGGGAGATAGAGGGAGGTGGAGCAGGAGGGAGAGAGAGAGAGAGGGAGAGGAATAGAGTGGGAGAGAGATAGGGGTAGGTGGTGAGAGATTGAGGGAAAGGGAGGGAGAGCGAGAGGGAGGGAGCGGGAGGGAGAGAGAGATAGGGAGGGCGGGAGAGAGAGGGAGATGGAGGCAGATAGATGGAGGGAGGGAGAGGGAGGGATATAGATGGAGGGAGGGAGAGGGAGGGAGTGGGAGTGAGAGTGAAAGGGAGAGAGAGAGAGGGAGTGGGAAGCGGAGAGAGAAGCAGGTGGGGAGGGCCGGGATAGAGAGTGAGCAGGAGAGCGAGAGGGAGAGAGAGAGAGAGAGAGAGAGAGAGAGAGAGAGAGAGAGAGAGAGAGAGAGAGAGAGAGAGAGAAAAAGAGAGAGAGGGATAGGGATGGAGGGAGAGGTAGGGAGAGAGATAGAGGGAGGGGGAGAGAGAGAGAGAGAGAGAGAGGGAGCGGGGGAGGGGTCGAATGGAATGGGAGGGAGAGAGAGACAAGATAGGGAGGGAGTGGGAGGGAGAGATAGAGAAAGGGAGGGAGGGAGAGAGAAAGAAGAGGGAGGCTGAAGGGAGAGAGAGAGAGAGAGAGACGGGGAGATAGAGAGAGGGAGGAGGAGTGCGAGGGAGGGAGAGCGAGAGGGAGGGAGCGGGAGGGAGAGAGAGATAGGGAGGGCGGGAGAGAGAGGGAGATGGAGGCAGATAGATGGAGGGAGGGAGAGGGAGGGATATAGATGGAGGGAGGGAGAGGGAGGGAGTGGGAGTGAGAGTGAAAGGGAGAGAGAGAGAGGGAGATGGAGAGAGAGAGGGAGAGGGAGATAAATAGAGAGGGAGAGGGAGATAGAGGGAGAGGGAGAGTGAGAGTGAGAGAGAGAGAGAGAGAGAGAGAGAGAGAGAGAGAGAGAGAGAGAGAGAGAGATAATGTCAGAGAGAGAGAGAGATAGAGAGAGAGAGAAAGAGAGAGAATGTCAGATATAGAGAGACACAAAGAAGGATAATTTCAGAGAGAGAGAGAGTGTGTCAGAGAGGAGAAATAAGGGGAGGGAGAGATGGAGGGAGAGGGAGGGAGGGAGAGACAGAAGGAGGGAGAGACAGAAGGAGAGAGAGGGAGGGAGAGAGAGTTAGGGAGAGACAAAGGCAGATAGATGAAGGGAAGGAGAGGCAGGGCCACAGAGGGAGGGGGAGAGAGCAGGAGGGGTAGTGAGAGGGAAAGGGATAGGGAGGGAGAGAGAGAGGGAGGGAGGGAGAGAGATATAGAGAGATAGAGAGGGAGATAGATAGAGAGAGAGGGGGAGAGAGAGAGAGAAGGGGGGGAATAGAGAGAGAGAGAGAGAGAGAGAGAGGGAGGGAGGAGGGTTGGGAGAGAGAGGAAGAGAGAAAGAGAGGGAGCGAGGGAGAGAGAGAGGGAGGGAGAGGGAGCAAGAGAGAGAGAGAGAGAGAGAGAGAGAGAGAGAGAGAGAGAGAGAGACAGAGAGAGAGATAGAGATAGATAGATAGAGAGAGAGAGAGAGAGAGAGAGAGAGAGAGATAGAGCGGGAGGGAGCAGGAGGGAGAGGGAGAGAGAGAGAGAGAGAGAGGGAGAGAGAGAGAGAGATAGAGTTCGAGAGAGACTAATTGTAATTCGAAACATTGCTAATTGAAGTATTGAATCAAGAAAATGTAATTGACACAACATAAAACAATTTCAAAATCTAATAGATTCATGCAATTTCAACCATTTATTTCCATGCTCAACTTTTAATTATTTTCAATTTAATTTAATTTTCAAAATATAATTAAATGTCCTTTTAGAAAGTTTTTTTATTAGTAAATTACCTAGCTTGAGCTGCTATTCATTTTTTTCCAATTTAATTATTAGTTACTTGAATAAAAATAATTTACTTTTAAAATATATTTGAATAAGATGATCATTTTTAGCTAAAAATAAATAAATAAATAATACTATGACCCTAATGGAGTAATTAAAAAAATGCTAGAAAGGAAATTTTTTTTATTAATTTTTTTTCCAAACTTACTAGAAATTTCTCAAAAAAATATAGTTCAATGTGATGGATAAAAACTTAGTTCTTCTTAATCTTATTCCATTTCTTCTTAATCTTAACCCATTTTAAAAAGGTTGAGATTATTGAAATTTTAAAAAAATGAGCCTAGGAGGGAAAAAAAGAAACTCTATTTTCATTGTTTACTATTTTCATTCATGGCCCATTCCAAGTACCAAGTAGAATTCTAAGGAATAATATTTTTTATTTTAACGAATACTATTTTTCATTCTACTAATTTTCCTAAAATATCACTAAAAATTCTAGAATCTATATATAATTATAATAGATTAGAAGAATTTTACAATAATATTCTCAAACATTTGTGTCAATTTGAAAATAAGATTTTCTTTTACACTCATGGTATAAATATAAAATTTTAAAATTTTCCTATACTAAAACTAAACTCTTAAGTTTTTAGAAAAAACTGATATAATTTTCACATTTGTCAATAGTATTCTTAATAAATTTATTTTTCAATAATATCCTTAATCCTTAATAAATTTATCGCTCTAAACTAATTCACGCCATCCAAAATATTAAACTCTCCTATGTATAAGTATAACTTTCTAAATACAAATTAATGTTAACGAAAAGTAATTGAATTATCACCATCCAAAATATTCAACTCTCCCATGCCTAAGCGAAACTATCTAAACACCAATTAATGTTAAAGAAAACTAGTTCAACTAATCCCTTGAATTAGACTATAATAATATTTTGTTATACATTATTTAAATTCTTAAATTCTAGGAAATGATAAAGTGATGAATGAGACAAATGATAATATATAATCAAAGTGTAATTAGTAAATAAATAAATAAATAACCTCCCTTGAAATACTAGTCATATCAGTGGTCAAAGTGGAAACACCCTCCATATATTTATATTTTTATACTCATTTTATTAGGTATTTTATTTTTATATTTAATTCATTAATAAATGCCAAAATCTGCATTTAAAATATTTTTTTTAATTATTTATATAAATTTAATTGAATATTATTAAATATTTTATTAATTATAATTTAATTTTAATATAAGTTTTTTTTAGTGTTATTTTTGAAAGTTTGTGGATTTTTTTGGTTTATTTTTTCTAAAATCCACACTCTACACTCTCTAGTTTTGAAGAAAGACATGTTGTTAACCATTAGGCTCACTCAAGTTGTATAATTATTATTATTATCATCCAATTTTAAGGTCATGACCAAACCAAACATTGATGTAGGAGTCCCCTTGTTTATGGAACAAGGGACTCACCTCGGCTCAAGAATTATGTAAACCATTAAAACCCCTAGGGTCAAGCCAATCCATATATAAAGCAATTGTTTTAAGAATTAATATAGATATGTTTTAACCACTGCTCTAACTTGAGCCAAGAGGGATCAAATTTCTTCTATGTAATTTTTCATTGTTTAAATCTTATTTTTGAATGCTATAGAGGTTACAAAAGATGTGCATTGAAATGGTTTTTTGGTTATTACTATATTTTCAAGTACAAGTGAATATTAATTTACACTAAAATATTTGATTCATAACCCACATAGGGAATTTTATTTTATAATACTTTAAAATATATCTTTTTACATTTTTCTCATTATAGATATATATGAAGCTGTTATCACCTGTTCACATATTTTTTTAAATATATAAGGTTTAAAAATTGTACTTACATAATTTTTTTTTTTTACTACTAATTACTTTTCATGAAATTTTATTAGGTCATATGGACAACTAATTAAGAATGCATATCATTTTTCTTTTTTCTTTTTTATTATAGCTCACAGTGATTTTCTATTTAGAGTATATTGTATTCATATTTTAAGAGGTAACATGTATCAACTCCATGTTGAGTAAGGACATGCTTGCACATTGCCTTCAGAATCCCAAAAGAATGAGTCTCTCTACCCAATTATACATAAATAAAATAAATTATTCTCTCATTTAACATATTTACAACTTAACCTCTTACTTACGAAAACAATTAAATGATAGAATTATAATAACATGTCCTCAAATTTATGCATTACATATGTTTAATTAGTTTGATTTTATATATTTTTTATTAAAAAGTTAAAGTTATAATGGTTATGAATATGTCGTTAATTAAGATGTAATGTGAATAAAATAAAAGGAAACTATTAGATTCTTATTGGTTATTGTATGTCTTCAAATTATGAAATACCTATATATTAACATAGTTTATTAATTTAAATAGTTAATAATATTTAGCAAACATTAATTCATAATAAGCATTAAAACATTTAGTTTATGATATACTTATATTATCCAAAAATAATAATAAAAAATAAATAAATTATAACTTTATTTTATATTATTATTATAAATTGTAAAAAATCAATATATAATTTAAAAATAAAACATATCATAAGCATTTTAATCATAGAAATTCAATCACACTTTGCAAATATATTTGAAAAATAAAATATTTAGCTTTTATACAATTGATTATACCTATTGTAAATAGATACTCAAATACCAATTTTATAATTTACAAATATAACTATATTTTACAACATCAGAATGCATTACATAATTTATGAATTACATATGTTTAATTAGTTTGATTTTATATATTTTCTATTAAAAAGTTAAAGTTATAATGGTTATGAATATGTTGTTAATTAAGATGTAATGTGAATAAAACAAATGGAAACTATTAGATTCTTATTGGTAGTTGTATGTCTTCAAATTATGAAATACATGTACATTAGCATAGTTTGTTAAAACAAATAGTTAATAATATTTAGCAAACATTGATTCATAATAAGCATCAAAACATTTATCTTATAATATACTCATATTATCCAAAAATAATAATAATAAATAAATAAATTATAACTTTATTTTATATTTTTATTATTATTAATTGTAAAAAATTAGTATATAATTTTAAAATAAAACATATCACAAGCATTTTAATCATAAAAATTCAATCACACTTTGCAAAAATATTTGAAAAAAATATATGTATATATATTTAGCTTTTATACAATTGATTATACCTATTGTAAATAGATAATCAAATACCAATTTTATAATTTACAAACATAACTACATTTTACAATATGAGAAATATTTACTTTATTTTATTGTAAATAGATACTCAAATACCAATTTTATAATTTAAAAATATAACTGCATTTTACAACATGAGAAATATTTACTTTATTTTCAACATATGATTAATTTTATACCAAATATATAAATATCTTTCTCATAATTTATAAATGAAATAATGGGTGATTAAAAATTTTAATTATTCTATATTTTAATTATTAAAATAATAAACATATAACTATAATATTTCCAAAATAATTAGTAACATTCTTCAAAATTTAAAGCATATTCGATACTAAATGATATGCTCTCTAAAATGGCAGGTTGAATATCTAATCTGACATGGTCAACGCAATCAAATGTTTTATTTAAGATATTATAATGGTTAAAAAAAAAAAAAAAATATCCCTATTATAGAAAAAAATAAATAAAATCAAACGCAACTTAGTTGTTTTCGTAACCAGTTGGAGTGGTCCATGGAACATTGTTTCAACTAATTGGATTGGTCTGTTCAACTCAGAAAAAGAAGAGCTGGTTGAAAGACAAGGCTCACGATCGGAGATATTTCTAACATAATCCAGCCATACACAAACATTCTAATTAAAATGTTCGATGTGTAACATAAAATTTATAATGAAAATGCTGCACGTCTACAAAATTGAAATATGAACGTTGGAGTGGTCAATTACTGAAACTTTACCGTTAGAAACCAAAAGATGCACAAAAACTCGCCAATGCCGATCCTGAAGTTGAAATGCAATTTCGAAATTTGAATTTCATCTAGTCTCAAGTTGAAATGCAATTTAAATTTCATTGTGGTTTAGATATTTCTCTCCACTTCTCTCGCACACAGCTTCGTGCGCTCTCTGTTTATATGTGTGCAGTGGGAAGAGTCTATGATGGGTTGTATTTGGTAGCGGCAACGAGAGTCCATGGTGGGTTACGTTTGGTGGAGGGAACAACAGTCCATTGAGGATTTTCTTTTGAATAAGGATGTTCCACCGCTTGAGAGGTAACATTGAGGAAGGCCATTGATCACAAGACCATAGGCCGTCCGCTGTATGGACAAAGCGTGAGTTTTTGAAGTTGAAGGATACAGTTAAAGATTTCGGTGTTGAAATAGTTCTTTATACACTTCACTGATTTTTTTGTTGAAATTTAGGGATATATTTCAATGATTTTTTTAAGTTGAAGGATATACTTGAAGATTTCAGTGTTGAAATAGTTCTTTATAATTTTAATGGTAAAGAGTTACAAGGATTGTTGAATTAAATTTATTAGGTTAATTTCGTATAACAAATTTCTATTCGTAAAGATGTTTCTAATTAGAGTTAATAACACCATACTCATATTTCAGTTTGCATTTCTTGGCTTCGCTAGAATTTCATTCTTACGCCTGTCTTTTCTATTCCCAGATGTGTTAGAGTAGATTCATGATGTTCCATCTGCCTGAGCATACCTATGAGATTTTTCTTCTTTTATCCATTCACATATTTTATTTTTTATTATATGTCTTTTACATAAAGTATGGTCCATGTGTTCTTTTAAATTCGCTATTTAAAAAAATAATTATAGAAAAAAAAGTTATAATTATTTTATGATTTTCAGTTTTATTTATATTTAAATTTTAATACCTTAAAATGGATTTTTTTTTGTTATTTTGTAATATTGCACCTTTTAAAAGTGGATGGGGAAGAAAGTGACCTAGTAAGAGAGAGAAACACACACAAAGTGACTGTGGAAGGGGATGCAAGGGGTAGAGGTAAATAGAGAGAGAAAAAAGGAGAAAGTGAAGGTGAAAGAGGTGGAAGGAGACTAGAGAAATTGAAGGAGAGAGGGGTAGGGTGCGCAAGAGAGAGATACACACACAAAGTGAGAATTAAAGGGGATACATGTGGGGAGAGATGAAAAAAATGAGAGGGAAATAGAGAAAATTAAGGAGAAATAGCTAGAGGGAGAGTGGAGAAATTAAAGGAGACAAAGATAGGGGTGAGAGAGGGAGGTAGGAGAGAGGAGGGAGTTAGGAGAGATGAGGGAAAGAGAGAGATAAATTGAGAGAACTAGTGAGAGATGTAGAGGGAGGGTGAGTGGCACGATGGGCAGAGATAGCGCAAGAGAAAGAGGATGTCGAGGAGGGAGGGACAAAGGTAGGGAGAGAGAGACAGAGAGGGAGGGAGGGAGTGAGAGAGGGAGAGATGGAGTAAGAGAGAGAGGGAGGAAGGGAGAGAGAGAGAGGCAGAGATAGATAGAGAGGAAGTAGGAGGGAGAGAGGGAGAGAGCAAGAGGGATAAGGAGGGAGAGAGTGAGAGGGAGAGGGAGGGAGATAGAGGGAGGAAAGAGAGGAAGAGAGAGAGAGAGAGAGAGAGAGAGGGAAGGGAGGGAGACAGCGAGAGGGAGCGGGAGATAGAGAGAGAGAGAGACACACAGAGAGAGAGAGAGAGAGAAAGAGGGAGAGATAGAGAGAGAGAGGGATCTGGAGGGAATGAGGGATGGAGCGGGAGGGAGAGAGAGGGAGTAGGATGGAGAGAGAGGGAGAGACGGAGCGGGAGAGAGAGAGAGAGAGAGGGAGAGGGGGGATAAAGATAGGGAGAGGGAGGG
>JAXQQM020091398.1:317500-335000 GCA_034641835.2 Pinus albicaulis
AAAATTCAATCACACTTTGCAAATATATTTGGAAAAAAAAATATTTAGCTTTTATACAATTGATTATACCTATTGATTATACCTATTGTAAATAGATACTCAAATACCAATTTTATAATTTACAAACATAACTACATTTTACAACATGAGAAATATTTACTTTATTTTATTGTAAATAGATACTCAAATACCAATTTTATAATTTACAAATATAATTATATTTTACAACATGAGAATGCATTACATAATTTATGCATTACATATGTTTAATTAGTTTGATTTTATATAATTTTTTGTTAAAAAGTTAAAGTTATAATGGTTATGAATGTGTTGTTAATTAAGAACGTAATCTGAATAAAACAAAAGGAAACTATTAGATTCTTATTGGTAGTCTCTCTACTCAATTATACATAAATAAAATAAATTATTCTCTCGTTTAACATATTTAGAACTTAACCTCTTACTTACCAAAACAATTAAATGATAAAATTATAATAACCTGTCCTCAAATTTATGCATTACATAAGTTTAATTAGTTTGATTTTATATATTTTTTATTAAAAATTTAAATTTATAATGGTTATGAATGTGTTGTTAATTAAGATGTACTGTGAATAAAACAAAAGGAAACTATTAGATTCTTATTGGTAATTGTATGTTTTCAAACTATGAAATACATGTACATTAGCATAGTTTGTTAAATTAAATAGTTAATAATATTTAGCAAACATTGATTCATACTAAGCATCAGAACATTTAGCTTATAATATACTTATATTATCCAAAAAAAATAATTATAACTTTATTTTATATTATTATTATTATTAATTGTAAAAAATTAATATATAATTATAAAATAAAACATATCACAAGCATTTTAATCATAAAAATTCAATCACACTATGCAAAAATATTTGAAAATATATATATATATATATATATATATATATATATATATATATATATTCAGCTTTTATACAATTGATTATACCTATTGTAAATAGATACTCAAATACCAATTTTATAATTTACGAACATAACTACATTTTTCAATATGAGAAATATTTACTTTATTTTATTGTAAATAGATACTCAAATGCAAATTTTATAATTTACAAATATAGCTATATTTTACAACATGAGAAATATTTACTTTTTTATAATTTACAAATATAACTACATTTTACAACATGAGAAATATTTACTTTATTTTCAACATATGATTAATTTTATACCAAATATATAAATATCTTTCTCATAATTTATAAATGAAGTAATGGGTGATTAAAAATTTTAATTGTTCTTTATTTAAATATTAAAATAATAAACATATAACTATAATATTTCCAAAATAATTAGTAACATTCTTCAAAATTTAAAGCATATTCAATACTAAATGATATGCTCTCTAAAATGACAGGTTGAATATCTAATCTGACATGGTGAACGCAATCAAATGTTTTATTTAAGATATTATAATGGTTAAAAAATAAAGAAAATATCCATATTATAGAAAAAAAAAAAAAAAATCAAAAGCAACACTGTTTGAACAACTTGAGAGATTAGTTGTTTTTGCAACCAGTTGGAGTGGTCCTTGGAACATTGTTTCAACTAATTGGAGTGGTCTGTTCAGCTCAGAAAAGCAAGAGCTGGTTGAAAGACGTGGCTCACGATCGGAGATATTTTTAACATAATCCAGCCATACACAAAAATTCTAATTAAAATGTTCGACGTGTAACACAAAATTTATAATGAAAATGCTGCATGTCTACAAAATTGAAATATGAACGTTGGAGCGGTCAATTACTGAAACTTTACCGTTAGAAACCAAAAGATGCACAAAAACTCGCCAATGCTGATCCTGAAGTCGAAATGCAATTTCGAAATTTGAATTTCATCTAGTTGTTTCCTGTCAAAATATCCAAAAAAGCTCGTGGTGAAAAAAACAGCGTCAAGTTGAAATGCAATTTAAATTTCATTGTGGTTTAGATATGTCTCTCCACGTCTCTCCGACACCATTTCAAATTTGAATTTCTTCTAGTTGTTTCTGTTACAGATGTCTCTCCACTTCTCTCCCATGCAGCTTCCTGTACTCTCTGTTTATATGTGTGCAGTGGGAAGAGTCCGTGATAGGTTGTGTTTGGTAGCGGCAAAGAGAACACCAGTCCATTGAGGATTTCTTTTCAATAAGGATGTTCCACCGCTTGAGAGGTAACATACAGTTCCAATTTTTCGCCATTTCAGACAGTTGTATGGACAAAGCGTGAGCTGCAATCAATGCTATAAAGGTAAGTACAAGTTTCCTATGCTATTGTCGTTTTTTACACGCTTCACTAAATTTATTTTGAAATTGAAGGATATATTTCATTGATTTTTTTGAAGTTGAAGGATACAATTAAAGATTTCAATGTTCAAATAGTCCTTTATACACTTCACTGAATTTTTTTTGAAATTTACAGATATATTTCAATGAATTTTTTAAGTTGAAGGATATACTTGAAGATTTCAGCGTTGAAATAGTTCTTTATAATTTTAAAGGTAAAGAGTTACAAAGATTGTTGAATTAAATTTATTAGGTTAATTTCATATAACAAATTTCCGTTTGCAAAGACGTTTCTAATTAGTGTTAATAACACCATACTCAGATTTCTGTTTGCATACTCCACTTCTTGTATAGGCGATGCTTCTGTTTACATATGAATATGGGAACCCATCATTTCTTGGCTTTTCTGTTTCATTGATTTGTCATTGGTTCCCTAAATGTGAAAGGTTATTAGGGAAATGGCCGACGTACCTTACGAATTAGGATATAGAGCGATTATGGACGCCAACTAAAATTAGAGGGATTTCTCAATTTTTGGGAATATCTCTGCCGGAAAATTGTGTTTAATTTGAAGTATGATAGCTATTATTTTTGTTTAGTGCATAACAGATTTTAGTACTTTTTTCTCTTTTGCAAACGATTCACTTCTACTCGGTTTTATTCTCCTTAATCATCATTTAGGCTAATCTTTTGTCAATGCAGCAACAAGTTCTTGAAGGAAATTTAAAGTTTAAGATGATCTTTGCAGTAGAAATATTGTCGTCATGTCCAAATGTTTTCTCCACTTTTATATAGCATGCGACATTAAAGAAAAAAACTATTTCAACGATTCTTAAACTTGGTTCATATCAACTTTGTTTCCCTTAAAAATACTAAAATCCAATGGTATGCTTCTATGCTAGAAGTTGATAATGGCTAGCTAAGGGCTTCGCTAGAGTTTGTTTGCTAGAATTTTGTTCTTTGCTTTTTTTCCCTGCCATGGCCATGTCGTGCCTGTCTTTTCTATTCCAAGATTTGTTAGAACATATCTTATTTTGTTCTTTCCTTTTTTCCCTGATAACCTCATGATGTTCCATCTGCCTGAGCATATCTATTTTCACGGATCAAGACTCTGTGAAAATGATGTCTGCATGTAACATATTTGCTGTACATATGAACGGCATTTGATATCACCCATAATGAAAACGATGTAGCGGTACATTAGTATGGTTATAATTCTTGACTCATTTAAGTTATACTCCTCCTCGTTTGCTCCATCAGTTGTACGTGTTATATTGAAGATGTTGTCATGAATTTTTGTTCTTTTTAAGTTTATATGTGGTTATGTATTATGGGTTTTCCTTACAATAAATCTATCTTTTATCTATAGGTTTATTCCATTTGAATTAATTTATAAAAATAGCTATATTTTATTCTAAATATTCTTTTTCTTCTTTTATCCATTCACATATTTTCTTTTTTATTATATATCTTTTATTCGCTATTTAAAAAAATAATTATATATATAAAAAAAGTTATAATGTATTATACTTTTTATTAGAGAAATTATTTTATGATTTTGAGTTTTATTTATATTTAAATTTTAATATCCTAAAATGGATTTTTTTGTTATTTTGTAATATTGCACCTTTTAAAAGTGGATGGGGAAGAAAGTGACCCAGTAAGAGAGAGAAACACACACAAATAGAGTGTGGAAGGAGACGCAAGGGGTAGAGATGAATAGAGAGAGAAAAAGTGAGAAAGTGAAGGAGAAAGAGGTAGAAGGAGACTGGAGAAATTGAAGGAGAGAGGGGTAGGGTTGGCAAGAGAGAAAGAGAGAGACATACACACAAAGTGAGAATTGAAGGGGATACATGTGGGAAGAGATGAACAAAACGACAAGGAAATAGAGAAAATTTTAAGGAGAAATAGCTAGAGGGAGAATGGATAAATTAAAGGAGAGAGAGATAGGGGTGAGAAAGAGAGGTAGGAGACAGGAGGGAGAGAGAGAGAGAGACAAGTTGAGGGAACTAGTGAGAGAGAGAGAGGGAGGGTGAGTGGCAGGATGGGTGGAGATAGTGAAAGAGAAAGAGGACGTCAAGGAGGGAGGGACAAAGGGAGAGAGAGAGAAAGAGAGAGGGGGAGAGAAGGATAGAGGGAGAGAGAGAGAGAGGGAGGGAGTGGGAGGCAGAGAGCGAGAGGGAGAGGGAGGGAGACAGAGAACTGGAGATGGAGGGACATAGTGGGAGGGAGAAGAAGGGAGGCAGAGAGAGACGGAGGGGGACAGAGATGGAGAGTGAGGGAGGGAGAGAGAGAGAGAGGGAGCATGATGGAGAGAGAGGGGGAGAGAGAGAGGGAGGGAGGGATAGAGGGAGGGGGAGGCGGGGAGAGAGCAAGAGGGAGGGGTAGGGAGATAGAGGGATAGAGGGAAAGAGAGAGGGAGGGGGAGGAAGGGAGGAAGGGGGGAGGAAGGGAGGTAGAGGTAGTTTGAAAGAGAGGGAGGGGGAGGAGCAGAGAGAGGGATGGAGCAGGAGGGAGAGAGAGATATAGAGAGGGAGAGGGAGGGAGGGAAAGAGAGCGAGCGGAGGAGAGAGCGAGTGGGAGGGAGAGAGGGAGAGAGAGAGATAGGGAGAGGGAGGGAGAGAGGGGGAGAGAGAGAGGGAGAGGGGAAGGGAGGGAAATAGAGGGAGGAAGATACAGGGAGGGAGGGAGGGAGATAAAGGGAGGGAGGGAGAGAAGAAGGGAGAGAGAGAGGGGGGGGAGAGGGAGGGAGAGAGGGAGGGAGGGATGGAGAGAAGAAGGGAGAGAGAGAAAGGGGGAGAGAGAGGGAGAGGGAGAGGGAGGGAGAGAGAGAGAGAGAGGGAATAAGGGAGAGGGAGGGAGGGAGATAGAGGGAGGGGGAGAGAGAGGCAGAGGCAGAAGGAAGGGGAGAGAGAGAGGGAGCGGGAGGGAGTCGAAGGGAGTGGGAGGCAGAGAGAGAGATAGAGAGAGAGGGAGGGAGGAAGAGAAAGAAAGAGGGAGAAGGAGGGAGAGATAGAGAGAGGAAGGGACGGAGAGAAAGAAAGAGGGAGCAAGAGGGAGAGAGAGAGAGACCAAGGGGGAGATAGAGGGAGGGGGAGCAGGAAGGAGAGATAGGGAGAGAGGGAGATGAAGAGAGTGGGAGAGAGATAGGGGTAGGGGGTGAGAGATAGAGGGAGCGGGAGGGAGTGAGATTAAGGGAGGGAGGGAGGGAGAGAGAGAGGGAGGGAGCGGGAAGGAGAGAGAGAAGGATGGAGGGAGAGAGATATAGGGAGGGAGAGAGAGAGAGGGAGAGGGAGGGAGATATATGGAGGGAGGGAGATGGAGGGATATAAAGGGAGGGGGAGAGAGAGGGATTGGGAGTAAGATTGAAAGGGAGAGAGAGAGAGAGAGAGAGAGAGAGAGAGAGGCAGGGAGAGGGAGGGAGAGAGAGAGAGAGAGAGAGAGAGAGGCAGGGGAGAGAGAGAGAGAGAGAGAGAGAGAGAGAGAGAGAGAGAGAGAGGGAGAGAGTGGGGGAGAGGGAGTGTGAGAGAGAGAGAGAGAGAGGGAGAGGGGGGGGGAGGGAGTGTGAGAGAGAGAGAGAGAGGGAGAGGGAGACACAGAGAGAGAGAGAGGGAGATGGAGAGAGAGAGAGAGAGGTAGAGGGAGAGGGAGAGAGGGAGAGGGATATGGGCAAAGAGGGAGAGGGAGATAGAGGGAGAGGGAGAGGGAGAGGGGGAGAGGGAAAGGCAGAGCGGGAGAGGGAGAGAGAGAGAGAGAGAGAGAGAGATAGAGAGAGAGAGAGAGAGAGAGGGAGAGGGAGAGAGAGAGAGAGAGAGATAGAGAGAGGAGAAATAAGGAGAGTGAGAGATGGAGGGAGAGGGAGGGAGGGAGAGGGAGGGAGAGAGAGAGAGGGGGAGAGGGAGGCAGATAGATGGAGGGAAGGAGAGGGAGGGAGACAGAGGGAGGGGGAGAGAGTGGGAGGGGTATTGGGTGGGAAAGGGATAGGGAGAGAGAGAGAGAGAGAGAGAGAGAGGGGGAGAGAGAGAGGAATGGGAATGGAGGGAGAGGGAGAGAGAAAGAGAGGGAGCGAGGGAGAGACAGAGAGGGATGGATAGGGAGAGAGAGAGAAAGAGGGAGACGGAGAGAGAGAGAGAGAGAGAGAGAGAGAGAGAGAGAGAGAGAGTTAGATAGTGTCCAAGAGAGACTAATTGTAATTCAAAATAGTGCTAATTGAAGTATTGAATCAAGAAAAAGTCATTGACACAACATAAACCAATTTCAAAATATATTAGATTCATGCAATTTCAACCATTTATTTCCACACTCAACTTTTAATTATTTTCAATTTAATTTAATTTTCAAAATTATAATTAAATGTCCTTTTAGAAAGTTTTTTTTATTAGTAAATTACCTAGCTTTTCCGGTGCTTCTTTTATGTGTTGTTATTCATTTTTTCCCAATTTAATTATTAGTTATTTGAAGAAAAATAATTTAGTTTTAAAATATATTTGAATAAGATGATCATTTTTAGCTAAAAATAAATAAATAAATAATACTGTGATTCTAACTGAGTAATTAAAAAAATGATAAAAAGGAAACATTTTTCATAATTTTTTTCCCAAACTTACTAGAAATTTCTCAAAAAAATATATTTCAATGTGATGCATAAAAACTTAGTTCTTCTTAATCTTATTCCATTTATTCTTAACTCTATTTTTGTTTTTTACTATTTTCATTCATGGCTCATTCCAAGTACTAAGTCGAATTCTAAGGAATAACATTTTTTTATTTTAACGAATACTATTTTTCATTCTACTTATTTTCCTAAAATATCACTAAAAATTCTAGAATCTATATATAATTATTATAGATTAGAAGAATTTTACAATAATATCCTCAAACATTTGTGTCAATTTAAAAATAAGATTTTTTTTTACACTCATGGTATAAATATAAAATTTTAAAATTTTCCTATACTAAAACTAAATTCTTAAGTTTTTAGAAAAAACTGATATAATTTTCACATTTGTCAATAGTATTCTTAATAAATTTATTTGTCAATAATATCCTTAATTCTTAATAAATATATCGGTGTAAACTAATTCACGCCATCCAAAATATTAAACTCTCCTATATATAAGTATATCTTTCTAAATACAAATTAATGTTAACCAAAACTAATTTAACTAATTCCATCCAAAATATTCAACTCTCCCATGCCTAAGTGAAACTGTCTAAACACCAATTAATGTTAAAGAAAGCTTGTTCAACTAATCCCTTGAATTAGACTATAATAATATTTTGCTATACATTATTTAAATTTTTAAATTCTAGGAAATGATAAAG
The DNA here is from genome assembly GCA_034641835.2 of Pinus albicaulis. NCBI lineage: Eukaryota > Viridiplantae > Streptophyta > Pinopsida > Pinales > Pinaceae > Pinus > Pinus albicaulis. The sequence goes on from JAXQQM020091398.1 coordinate 325,149, forward strand.
TGATGAATGAGATAAATGATAATATATAATCAAAGTGTAATTAGTGAATAAATAAATAAATAAATAACCTCTTTTGAAATACTAGTCATCGCCGTGGTCAAAGTGGAAACACCCTCCATATATTTAGATTTTTATACTCATTTTATTAGGTATTTTATTTTCATATTTAATTCATTAATAAGTGTCAAAATTTGCATTTAAATTTTTTTTTTTAATTATTTATATAAATTAAATTGAATATTATTAAGTATTTTATTAATTATTATTTAATTTTAATATAAATTTATTTTAGTGTCATTTTTGAAAGTTTGTGGATTTTTTTGGTTTATTTTTTAACCTCCCTTGAAATACTAGTCATAGCAGTGGTCAAACTGGAAACACCCTCCATATATTTAGATTTTTATACTCATGTGTAATTAGTAAATAAATAAATAACCTCCCTTGAAATACTAGTCATAGCAGTGGTCAAAGTGGAAACACCCTCCATATATTTAGATTTTTATACTCATTTTATTAGGTATTTTATTTTGATATTTAATTCATTAATAAGTGTCAAAATTTGCGTTTAAAATATGTTTTTTAATTATTTATATAAATTTAATTGAATATTATTGAACATTTTATTAATTATAATTTAATTTCAATATAAATTGTTTATAGTGTCATTTTTGAAAGTTTGTGGATTTTTTTGGTTTATTTTTTCTAAAATCCACACTCTACACTCTCTAGCTTTGAACTTGCGATTTCTTAGGAGGAGAGACATGTTGTTAACCATTAGGCTCGCTCAAGTTGTATAATTATTATTATTATCATCCAATTTTAAGGTCATGACCAAACCAAACATTGATGTAGGAGTCCCCTTGTTTATGGAACAAGGGACCCACCTTCGCTCAACAATTATGTAAACCATTAAAACCCCTAGGGTCAAACCGACCCATTTAAAAACTCCTAGGGTCAAGCCAACCCATATATAAAACAATTATTTGAAGAACTAATATAGATATGTTTTAGGCACTGATTTAACCTGAGCGAAGAGGCATCAAATTTCTTCTATGTAATTTTTGATTGTTTAAATCTTATTTTTGAATGCTATAGAGGTTACAAAAGATGTGCATTGAAATGGTTTTTTGGTTACTACTATATTTTCAAGTATAAGTGAATATTAATCTACATTAAAATATTTGATTCATAATCCACATGGGGCATTTTATTTTATAAAACTTTAAAATATATTATTTTAACATTTTTCTCATTATAGATATATATGAAGTTGTTATCACCTGTTCACATATTTTTTTAAATATATAAGGTTTAAAAATTGTACTCGCATAATCTTTTTATTTACTTCTAATTACTTTTCATGAAATTTTATTAGGTCATATGGACAACTAATTAAGCATGCATATCATATTTCTTTTTTGTTTTTTATTATAGCTCACATTGTTTTTCTATTTAGAGAATATTGTATTCATATTTTAAGAGGTAACATGTATCAACTCCATGTTGAGCAAGGACATGCTTACACATTGCCTTCAGGCTCCCAAAAGAATGAGTCTCTCTACCCAATTATACATAAATAAAATAAATTATTCTCTCATTTAACATATTTACAAGTTAACCTCTTACTTACCAAAACAATTAAATGATAAAATTATAATAACATGTCCTCAAATTTATGCATTACATATGTTTAATTAGTTTGATTTTATATATTTTTTATTAAAAAAGTTAAAGTTATAATGGTTACGAATATGTTGTTAATTAAGATGTAATGTGAATAAAACAAAAGGAAGCTATTAGATTATTATTGGTTATTGTATGTCTTTAAATTATGAAATACATATATATTAACATAGTTTATTAAATTAAATAGTTAATAATATTTAGCAAACATTGATTCATAATAAGCATCGAAACATTTAGCTTATGATGCACTTATATTATCTTAAAATAATAACAAAAAATAAATAAATTATAACTTTATTTTATATTATTTTTATTATTAATTGTAAACAATTAATATATAATTTAAAAATAAAACATATCACAAGAATTTTAATCAAAAAATTCAATCACACTTCACAAAAATATTTGAAAAAAAAATATATATTTAGCTTTTATACAATTGATTATAGCTATTGTAAATAAATACTCAAATACCAATTTTATAATTTACAAAAATAACTACATTTTACAACATGAGAAATATTTACTTTATTTTATTGTAAATAGATACTCAAACACCAATTTTATAATTTACAAATATAACTATATATTACAACATGAGAAATATTTACTTTTTATAATTTACAATTATAACTACATTTTAGAACATGAAAAATATTTACTTTATTTTCAAAGTATGATTAATTTTATACCAAATATATAAATATCTTTCTCATAATTTATAAATGAAGTAACGGGATTAAAATTTTTAATTATTCTTTATTTTAAATATTAAAATAATAAACATATAACTATAATATTTCCAAAATAATCAGTAACATTCTTCAAAATTTAAAGCATATTCAATACTAAATGATTGAATATTTAATCTGACATGGTCAACGCAATCAAATGTTTTATTTAATATATTATAATGGTAAAAAAATAAAGAAAATATCCATATTATATAAAAAAATTAATAAAATCAAATGCAACTCAGTTGCTTTTGCAACCAGTTGGACTGGTCCGTGGAACATTGTTTCAACTAATTGGAGTGGTTTGTTCAGCTTAGAAAAGGAAGAGCTGGTTGAAAGACATGGTTCACGATCGGAGATATTTTTAACATAATCCAGCCATATACAAACATTCTAATTAAAATGTTTGACGTGTAACACAAAATTTATAATGAAAATGCTGCACGTCTACAAAATTGAAATATGAACGTTGGAGTGGTCAATTACTGAAAATTTACCGTTAGAAACCAAAATATGCAAAAAAAATCGCCAATGCCGATCCTGAAGTTGAAATGCAATTTCGAAATTTGAATTTCATCTAGTTGTTTCCTGTCAAAATATGCAAAAAAGCTGGTGGTAAAAAAAACAGCCTCAAGTTGAAATGCAATTAAATTTCATTGTGGTTTAGATATTTCTCTCCACTTCTCTCCCACACAGCTTCCTACGCTGTCTGTTTATATGTGTGCAGTGGGAAGAGTCTGTGATTTGTTGTATTTGGTAGCAGCAATGACAGTCCATGGTGGGTTACGTTTGGTGGAGGGAACACCAGTCCATTGAGGATTTTTTTTTTGAATAAGGATGTTCCACTGCTTGAGAGGTAACATTGAGGAAGGCCATTGATCACAAGGCCATTGATAACAAGACCATAGGCCGTCCGCTGTATGGAAAAAGCGTGAGGTATGGAAGGGGACGCAAGGGGTAGAGGTAAATAGAGAGAGAAAAAGGGAGAAAGAGGTAGAAGGAGACTAGAGAAATTGAAGGAGAGAGGGGTAGGGTGCGGAAGAGAGAGATACACACACAAAGTGAGAATTAAAGGGGATACATGTGGGGAGAGATGAACAAAATGAGAGGGAAATAGAGAAAATTAAGGAGAAATAGCTAGAGGGAGAATGGAGAAACTAAATGAGACAAAGATAGGGGTGAGAGAGGGAGGTAGGAGAGAGGAGGGAGAGAGAGAGATAAATTGAGAGAACTAGTGAGAGAGGGAGAGGGAGGGTGAGTGGCACGATGGGTGGAGATAGCGCAAGAGAAAGAGGATGTCGAGGAGGGAGGGACAAAGGAAGGGAGAGAGAGAGAGAGAGAAAGGGAGGGAGGGAGAGAGAGATGGAGTAAGAGAGAGAGGGAGGGAGCGAGGAAGGGAGAGAGAGAGAGGGAGAAAGAGATAGAGAGGAAGCAGGAGGGAGAGAGGGAAAGAGCGAGAGGGAGAGAGGGAGAGGGAGAGGGAGGGAGATAGAGGGAGGAAAGGGAGGAAGAGAGAGAGAGAGAGAGAGGGAAGGGAGGGAAATAGCGAAAGGGAGTGGGAGAGAGAGAGAGAGAGAGAGAGAGAGAGAGGGAGGGAGGGAGCTGGAGGGAAAGAGGGATGGAGCGGGAGGGAGAGAGAGGGAGCAGGAGAGAGAGAGAGAGAGAGAGAGAGAGAGAGAGAGGGAGCAGGAGGGAGAGAGAGAGAGGTAGCAGGAGGGATAGAGGGAGGGAGCGTGAGAGAGGGAGAGAGAGAGAGAGAGAGAGAGAGAGAGAGAGAGAGGGAGAGGGAGGGATTGGGAGGGATAGAGGGAGAGGGAGGGAGAGGGAGGGAGGGGGATAAAGTGGGAGAGGGAGAGAAGGAGATATAGGGAGGGGGTGAAAGAGGGAGAGGGAGAGAGAGAGGGAGAGATATAGAGGGAGAGAGAAAGGAAGACAGGGAGAGGGAGAGAGAGGAAGGGAGAGGCAGAGAGAGAGGGACAGAGAGAGAGAGGGGGAGAAGGAGAGATAGAGAGGGAAGGAGGGAGAGGGAGTGAGGGAGATAGATGGAGGGGGGGAGAGAGAGGGAGTGGGAAGGGGAGAGATAGAGAGGAAGAGGGAGGGGGAGAGAGAGGCAGTGGGAGAGAGAGAGAGAGAGAGAGAGAGAGAGAGAGAGAGAGTGATAAAGAGGGAGAGGGAAAGAGGGAGAGTGAGGGAGGGAGATAGAGGGAGGGGGAGAGGGAGAGAGGGAGAGGGAGAAGGAGATGCACAGAGAGGGAGAGAGAGAGAGAGAGAGAGAGAGAGGGAGAGAGAGAGAGAGAGATAGTGTCTGAGAGAGACTAATTTTAATTTGAAACATGGCTAATTGAGGTATTGAATCAAGAAAAAGTAATTGACACAACATAAAACAATTTCAAAATCTAATAGATTCATGCGATTTCAACCATTTACTTCCACACTCAACTTTTAATTATTTTCAATTTAATTTAATTTTCAAAAGTATAATTAAATGTCCTTTTATAAAGTTTTTTTTATTAGTAAATTACCTAGCTTGTGTTGTTATTCATTTTTTTCCAATTTAATTATTAGTTATTTGAATAAAAATAATTTACTTTTAAAATATATTTGAATAAGATGATCATTTTTACCTAAAAATAAATAACTAAATAATACTATGACCCTAATGGAGTATTTAAAAAAATGCTAAAAAGGAAATTTTTTTCATAATTTTTTTCCAAACTTACTAGAAAATTTCTCAAAAGAATATAGTTCAATGTGATGGATAAAAACTTAGTTCTTCTTAATCTTATTCCATTTCTTCTTAATCTTAACCCATTTTGAAAAAGTTGAGATTATTGAAATTTTAAAAATGAGCCTAGGAGGGAAAAAAAGAAACTCTATTTTCGTTGTTTACTATTTTCATTCATGGCCCATTCCAAGTACGAAGTCGAATTCTAAGGAATAATATTTTTTATTTTTACGAATACTATTTTTCGTTCTACTAATTTTCCTAAAATATCACTAAAAATTCTAGAATCTATATATAATTATTATAGATTAGAAGAATTTTACAATAATATTCTCAAAAATTTGTGTCAATTTGAAAATAAGATTTCCTTTTACACTCATGGTATAAATATAAAATTTTAAAATTTTCCTATACTAAAACTAAATTCTTAAGTTTTTAGAAAAACTGATATAATTTTCACATTTGTCAATAGTATTCTTAATAAATTTATTTGTCAATAATATCCTTAATCCTTAATAAATTTATCGGTGTAAACTAATTCACCCCATCAAAAATATTAAACTCTCCTATACATCAGTATAACTTTCTAAATACAAATTAACGTTAACGAAAACTAATTGAACTATCACCATCCAAAATATTCAACTCTCCCATGCCTAAGTGAAACTATCTAAACACCAATTAATGTTTAAGAAAACTAGTTGAACTAATCCCTTGAATTAGACTATAATAATATTTTGTTATACATTATTTAAATTCTTAAATTCTAGGAACTGATAAAGTGATGAATGAGACAAATGATAATATATAATCAAAGTGTAATTAGTAAATAAATAAATAAATAACCTCCCTTGAAATACTAGTCATATCAGTGGTCAAAGTGGAAACACCCTCCATATATTTAGATTTTTATACTCATTTTATTAGGTATTTTATTTTTATATTTAATTCATTAATAAGTGCCAAAATTTGCATTTAAAATATTTTTTTAATTATTTATATAAATTTAATTGAATATTATTAAATATTTTATTAATTATAATTTAATTTTAATATAAGCTGTTTTTAGTGTTATTTTTGAAAGTTTGTGGATTTTTTTGGTTTATTTTTTCTAAAATCCACACTCTACACTCTCTAGTTTTGAAGAAAGACATGTTGTTAACCATTAGTCTCACTCAAGTTGTATAATTATTATTATTATCATTCAATTTTAAGGTCATGACCAAACCAAACATTGATGTAGGAGTCCCCTTGTTTATGGAACAAGGGACTCACCTCCGCTCAACAATTATGTAAACCATTAAAAACCCTAGGGTCAAGCCAACCCATATATAAAAAAATTATTTTAAGAATTAATATAGATATTTTTTAAGCACGGATCTAACTTGAGCCAAGAGGGATCAAATTTCTTCTATGTAATTTTTCATTGTTTAAATCTTATTTTTGAATGCTATAGAGGTTACAAAAGATGTGCATTGAAATGGTTTTGTGGTTATTACTATATTTTCAAGTATAAGTGAATATTAATTTACATTAAAATATTTCATTCATAACCCACATGGGGCATTTTATTTTATAATACTTTAAAATATATTCTTTTAAATTTTTTCTCATTATAGATATATATGAAGTTGTTATCACCTGTTCACATATTTTTTTAAATATATAAGGTTTAAAAATTGTACTCACATAATTTTTTTGTTTACTACTAATTACTTTTCATGAAATTTTATTAGGTCATATGGACAACTAATTAAGCGTGAATATCATATTTCTTTTTTCTTTTTTGTTATAGCTCATAGTGTTTTTCTATTTAGAGTATATTGTATTCATATTTTAAGAGGTAACATGTATCAACTCCATGTTGAGTAAGGACATGCTTACAGATTGCCTTCAGACTCCCAAAGGAATGAGTCTCTCTACCCAATTATACATAAATAAAATAAATTATTCTTTCATTTTACATATTTACAACTTAACCTCTTACTTACGAAAAGAATTAAATGATAGAATTATAATAACATGTCCTCAAATTTATGCATTACATATGTTTAATTAGTTTGATTTTATATATTTTTTATTAAAAAGCTAAAGTTATAATGATTATGAATATGTCGTTAATCAAGATGTAATGTGAATAAAACAAAAGGAAACTATTAGATTCTTATTGGTTATTGTATGTCTTCAAATTATGAAATACACATATATTAACATACTTTATTAAATTAAATAGTTAATAATATTTAGCAAACATTGATTCATAATAAGCATCAAAACATTTAGTTTATGATATACTTATATTATCCAAAAATAATAATAAAAAAGAAATAAATTATAACTTTATTTTATATTATTATTATTAATTGTAAAAAATTAATATATAATTTAAAAATAAAACATATCATAAGCATTTTAATCATAAAAATTCAATCACACTTTGCAAATATATTTGAAAAAAAAAATATTTAGCTTTTATGCAATTGATTATAGCTATTGAATATTTAGTAAACATTGATTCATAATAAGCATCAAAACATTTAGTTTATGATATACTTATATTATCCAAAAATAATAATAAAAAATAAATAAATTATAACTTTATTTTATATTATTATTATTAATTGTAAAAAATTAATATATAATTTAAAAATAAAACATATCATAAGCATTTTAATCATAAAAATTCAATCACACTTTGCAAATATATTTGAAAAAAAAAAATATTTAGCTTTTATGCAATTGATTATAACTATTGTAAATAGATACTCAAAAACCAATTTTATAATTTACAAACATAACTACATTTTACAACATGACAAATATTTACTTTATTTTATTGTAAATATATACTAGTTACCTAATTTATAATTTACAAATATAACTATATTTTACAACATGAGAATGCATTACATAATTTATGTATTACATATGTCTAATTAGTTTGATTTTATATATTTTTTATTAAAAATTTAAAGTTATAATGGTTATGAATGTGTTGTTAATTAAGATGTAATGTGAATAAAACAAAAGGAAACTATTAGATTCTTATTGGTAATTGTATGTCTTCAAATTATGAAATACATGTACATTAGCATATTTTGTTAAATTAAATAGTTAATAATATTTAGCAAACATTGATTCATAATAAGCATCAAAACATTTAGCTTATAATATACCTATATTATCCAAAAATAATAATAAAAAATAAATAAATTATAACTTTATTCTATATTTTTATTATTATTAATTGTAAAAAATTAGTATATAATTTTAAAATAAGACATATCACAAGCATTTTAATCATAAAAATTCAATCACACTTTGCAAAAATATTTGAAAAAAAATAAAAATAAAAAATTAGCTTTTATACAATTGATTATACCTATTGTAAATAGATACTCAAATACCAATTTTATAATTTACAACATAACTACATTTTACAATATGAGAAATATTTACTTTATTTTATTGTAAATAGATACTCAAATACCATTATAATTTACAACATAACTACATTTTACAATATGAGAAATATTTACTTTATTTTATTGTAAATAGATACTCAAATACCAATTTTATAATTTACAAATATAACTATATTTTACAACATGAAAAATATTTACTTTTTATAATTTACAAATATAACTACATTTTACAACATGAGAAATATTTACTTTATTTTCAACATATGATTAATTTTATACCAAATATATAAATATCTTTCTCATAATTTATAAATGAAGTAACGGGTGATTAAAATTTTTAATTATTCTTTATTTTAAATATTAAAATAATAAACATATAACTATAATATTTCCAAAATAATTAGTAACATTCTTCAAAATTTAAAGCATATTCAATACTAAATGATATGCTCTCTAAAATGGCAGGTTGAATATCTACCCTGACATGGTCAATGCAATCAAATGTTTTATTTAAGATATTATAATGGTTAAAAAATAAAGAAAATATCCATATTATTGAAAAAAAATAAAAATCAAACGCAACACTGTTTGAACAACTTGAGAGATTAGTTGTTTTTGCAACCAGTTGGAGTGGTACGTGGAACATTGTTTCTACTAATTTTGTGTTCGACGTGTAACACAAAATTTATAATGAAAATGCTGCACGTCTACAAAATTGAAATATGAACGTTGGAGCGGTCAATTACTGAAAATTTACCGTTAGAAACCAAAAGATGCACAAAAACTCGCCAATGCCGATCCTGAAGTCTAAATGCAATTTCGAAATTTGAATTTCATCTAGTTGTTTTCTGTCAGAATATGCAAAAAATCTCGTGTTGAAAAGAACAGCCTCAAGTTGAAATGCAATTTAAATTTCATTGCGGTTTAGATATGTCTCTCCACGTCTCTCCCACGCCATTTCAAATTTGAATTTCTTCTAGTTATTTCTGTTAGACATGTCTCTCCACTTCTTTCCCACGCAGCTTCCTGCGCTCTCTGTATATATGTGTGCAGTGGGAAGAGTTTGTGATAGGTTGTGTTTGGTAGCGGCAACGAGAACACCAGTCCATTGAGGATTTCTTTTGAATAAGGATGTTCCACCGCTTGAGAGGTAACATAGACAGCCGTATCGATAAAGCGTGAGCTGCAATCAATGTTATTAAGGTAAGCACAAGTTTCCTATGCTATTGTCGTTTTTTACATGCTTTACTAAATTTATTTTGAAATTGAAGGATATATTTCA
>JAXQQM020091398.1:337500-360000 GCA_034641835.2 Pinus albicaulis
GAGGGAGAGGGAGAGAGGGAGAGTGAGAGAGAGGGAGAGATAAATAGAGGGAGCGAGGCAAAGAGAGAGGGATAGAGAGGGAGAGAGATAGAAAGAGGAAGAGGGAGAGAGGGAGAGAGAGGGAGAGTGTGAGAGAGAGAGAGAGAGAGAGAGAGAGAGAGAGAGAGAGTGGGAGGGAGTGGGAGAGAGAGAGAGAGAGAGGGAGAGAAAGAGAGAGATAGTGTCCAAGAGAGACTAATTGTAATTCGAAACATTGCTAATTGAAGTATTGAATCAAGAAAAAAGTAATTGACACAACATAAAACAAATTCAAAATCTAATAGATTCATGAAATTTCAACCATTTATTTCCACACTCAACTTTTAATTATTTTCAATTTAATTTAATTTTCAAAATTATAATTAAATGTCCGTTTAGAAAGTTTTTTTTATTAATAAATTACCTAGCTTGTCCCTTGCTCCTTTTATGTGTTGTTACTCATTTTTTTCCAATTTAATTATTAGTTATTTGAAGAAAAATGATTTACTTTTAAAATATATTTAAATAAGATGATCATTTTTAGCTAAAAATAAATAAATAAATAATATTGTGATTCTAATGGAGTAATTAAAAAAAATGATAAAAAGGAAATTTTTTCATAATTTTTTTCCCAAACTTACTAGAAATTTCTCAAAAAAATATAGTTCAATGTGATGGATAAAAACTTATTTCTTCTTAATCTTATTCCATATCTTCTTAATCTTAACCCATTTTAAAAAGGTTGAGATTACTGAAATTTAAAAAAATTAGCCTAGGAGGGTAAGAAAAAAACTCTATTTTCGTTGTTTACTATTTTCATTCATGGCTCATTCCAAGTACCAAGTCGAATTCTAAGGAATAATATTTTTTATTTTAACGAATACTATTTTTCATTCTACTAATTTTCCTAAAATATCACTAAAAATTCTAGAATCTACATATAATTATTATAGATTAGAAGAATTTTACAATAATATCCTCAAACATTTGTGCCAATTTAAAAATAAGATTTTTTTTTACACTCATTGTATAAATATAAAATTTTAAAATTTTCCTATACTAAGACTAAATTCTTACGTTTTTAGAAAAACTTGATATATTTTTCACATTTGTCAATAGTATTCTTAATAAATTTATTTGTCAATAATATCCTTAATCCTTAATAAATTTATCGGTGTAAATTAATTCACGCCATCCAAAATATTAAACTCTCCTATATATAAGTATAACTTTCTAAATACAAATTAATGTTAACGAAAACTAATTGAACTATCACCATCCAAAATATTCAACTCTCCCATGCCTAAGTGAAACTATCTAAACACCAATTAATGTTAAAGAAAACTAGTTCAACTAATCCCTTGAATTAGACTATAATAATATTTTGTTATACATTATTTAAATTTTTAAATTCTAGGAAATGATAAAGTGATGAATGAGACAAATGATAATATATAATCAAAGTGTAATTAGTAAATAAATAAATAAATAACCTCCCTTGAAATACTAGTCATAGTCATGGTCAAAGTGTAAACACCCTCCATATATTTAGATTTTTATACTCATGTGTAATTAGTAAATAAATAAATAACCTCCCTTGAAATACTAGTCATAACAGTGGTCAAAGTGGAAACACCCTCGATATATTTAGATTTTTATACTCATTTTATTAAGTATTTTATTTTCATATTTAATTCATTAATAATTGTCAAAATTTGCATTTAAAATAATTTTTTTAATTATTTATATAAATTTAATTGAATATTATTAAATATTTTATTAATTATAATTTAATTTTAATATAAATTGTTTTCAGTGTCATTTTTGAAAGTTTGGAATTTTTTGGTTTATTTTTTCTAGACATGTTGTTAACCATTAGGCTCGCTCAAGTTGTATAATTATTATTATTATCATCCAATTTTAGGGTCATGACCAAACCAAACATTGATGTAGGAGTCCCCTTGTTTATGGAACAAGGGACCCACCTCCGCTCAACAATTATGTAAACCATTAAAACCCCTAGGGTCAAACCAACCCATTTAAAAACTCCTAGGGTCAAGCCAACCCATATATGTCAGAAATTGGAGAGAGCAGAAACGCACATGATTCACACACAAATAATTATTTTCTATATTGCAATAATTAGATACATCAAATATATAGGTGAACTAATCCTAATCTTAGAGAGAGAAGTTGAGAGAATCTCTCAACTTCCTCAACCACCCAATCCAAGATATACTAAAGTAAGCATAATCCTAACTAATTATAATACCCTCCCTTAATGCTTACTTTACAAAACATATAATAATTAATCACAATTAAAACACTGTAAACTTTCGTCTCTTTGTCTGATCTGTTCTTCATTAACACTTGTACCCACTCTGAGATCTCATAGGAAACACTCTTTTCTCCACCATTTTCGAGCTACCATTCAACCCATTTACAATACATTTTCTTCTGACCAGCAATAATGAACTTTGCAAGATCAACAGTATTGACAACTCGGCTCGTCAGGGCTTCCGCGATAGAGCTAACAAGTGATGAACCATCCTATGGACCAATCACCATCTGTCGGATATTTCGCTTTCGGCTATCCATCAGTAGCTAGGAAAATGGTCTGAATACTAAATGTGTTCAAGAGCTAATCTAACAACTTGACCTGCTTGTAACCTGTAACTGATGCTCCTTGGCCCGTAGCACAACAAGATCAGCATATAACAAATTCACACAATCAAATTAGTCAATTGTTCTCTCGTCCCTTTAGGGCGTCAAGCACAACTAATTTAAATAATGCTAATTTGCTCAATAATTGGTTCTGCTTCAATAATAATAACTATGCACACCACTCAATTATCAAAATTAGCAAACTTAATAACTATTCTATTAACCATGGACTTTAAAGCAGATTTTCTTTCACAACAGGGCCGTGGACACACGAATTAACTGCCAGAAATATTCTGCAAAATAAACTGTTTAGAAAACAGAGTTTAAGCCTCACACCTGAACACTATATCACACTCTTTTTACCCACTACCAACTCTTTCACAATACTTTCGAGTCTTAGAAGAAGAAGGGACGTCAGGTCCAAATCGGTTCATCCTCTCACAAAAGAATAAAGCAATAAAATAATATACAATCTGCTACACTAATCTATTTCTCCTTCCTCTGCATTGCCATTTCAAGCAGCTATTCCACCAGCAGTATCCTCTTCATCTTCACTTCTCACGAACAAACCGAATAGCTCCCAAAATTTTCTGCCCTGGAGGTTGCAACGGAAAGGGTGCCAATCCATCTCGAGAATGAACAAGACATGTCTCATCTACTGAACTGGGAATGTGATCAAGTTGAGAAGATCTCGACATTTCCAAGTCCTTGAGCAGTTGAGTGTTTTCATTAATCTCAACAATTTTTCCCTTTTGTTTATAATGCAAGAGTAATAAACTCATCAACACTGCTCTTGTTTGTTGGGCCCTTGCTATTTGAAACTTGCAGGGAAAATTTGTGATAACAAGAAGAGAGAATAAATAAAACCGTAAGGACTCAAAACCTGTTGTGATTCCAAGCGTTCAACCTCACGCTCAATCTCCAACTACTTCAGCTTGCATACGAGCAAATTCTGCAGCTTTTGGCTCCACTTGAAGTGGATCTCCCCTGTCACCATTTCTCTTACATCCCCGATCGAGCAGAAAAGGTAAAATTTGATTAATACCAAAACGGCGGCAACAGGAAATATCATGCACTGTATAAATATGTAAATTACTCTGCAATCTCTCCGTTGAATCATCGTAATCGTTCTGCCTCTCCAGTAGCAGCGGATTCAAAACACAGCACCAACGCACCAAAAAATTTCCTTGCAGCAGCTCCAGACCTGAATCTAACACTGCGTGCGTTTTCACCATAGGCAGCGCTATAATAACTTGAATTGAGCAAATTCAGAGCAAATTACAGCGATCTCTAACCAATAAAATAATTTTCTACATTTACACAATTTAAAGCAAAAATAACAAATCCACAAAAAAACTTTTACTCAAAAAATAAATTCGCTGAGCTATCTACTCTCCTACAGCAACGATTTGATAATCATGGCTCTCACATTTTCCTGGCCATCCCGTAAGGGAATCAAGACAGAACAGGCTCTGATACCATGTCAGAAATTGGAGAGAGCAGAAACACACAGGATTCACACACAAATAATTATTTTCTATATTGCAATAATTAGATACATCAAATATATAGGTGAACTAATCCTAATCTTAGAGAGAGAAGTTGAGAGAATCTCTCAACTTCCTCAACCACCCAATCCAAGATATACTAAAGTAAGCATATTCCTAACTAATTATAATAATATATAAAACAATCATTTTAAGAATTAATATAGATATTTTTTAAGCACTGATCTAACTTGAGCCAAGAGGGATCAAATTTCTTCTATGTAATTTTTCATTGTTTAAATCTTATTTTTTAATGCTATAGAGGTTACAAAAGATGTGCATTGAAACGGTTTTTTGGTTATTACTATATTTTCAAGTATAAGTGAATATTAATTTACATTAAAATATTTGATTCATAATCCACATGGGGCATTTTATTTTATAAAACTTTAAAATATATTCTTTTAACATTTTTTTCATTATATATATATATATATGAAGTTAGTAGAAATTCTTTCGGTAATAATCACATGCAAAAGAACGTGGTCAACCCGTTTCGAACCAACCACATATTTTTTTAAATATATAAGGTTTAAAAATTGTACTCACATAATTATTTTTTTTACTTCTAATTACTTTTCATGAAATTTTATTAGGTCATATGGACAACTAATTAAGCATGCATATCATATTTATTTTTTCTTTTTTATTATAGCTCACATTGTTTTTCTATTTAGAGAATATTTATTACCCCGTAAGGCGTCTTTATTTGAAAACAACTCCCCTGGCTATCTTGTTGTCATAATCTGTACCATTTGATGTTTTGTTAGATGATTGCGTTAATGCTAACCCTTGATTTTTTTATTTTTTAATTATGACAGTTACCATGCTTTTCTTTTTTTGTTCATTCAAGAAGTTTTTTTAAATGAATATTGTTAAATGTGTTGTAACATTTTTATTTAAAATAGTAATTTGTATTTGTATTTTTTTGAATGAATATTGTTAAATGTGTAATTGATTAAAATGAATTAAATTGATATTCTAATTTTTAAGATATTTATTTCAAAAATTCAAAGTATGGTGAGTTTTTTTATTATTAAGCTTTACTCTAGATGTGCAAAGAATGAATCTATCTCAAGTCCCAAACAAGATTCTTGTTTCTCTTCTTATTCTAGCTTTCACCTTGACACTCCTCCTCTCCTCCTCCTCCCACAAATTTAAACTATGAGGCACAAGGTAGTTGTTTCATATCTGAAAATTTAGATATGATAAGAAAGATGTGATACTGTATTGTAATTTTCTCTACAAATGTTATGGAAAGTGTGCCCTAAATGATGACAATTTATGGTTAATGTAGTATAAGCTACATGCAAATTTATAGTCTTGTATACAATATCAAGAAAGCTATGCCCAATATCCAACACCGTAGAGCAAGACATGTTCATCAATTCAAAATTTGCTTCAAAATCTCTCCGAGTGCTAGAGTTCTTTTCTCAATAAACTTGTTTTTACTGCTCTTGAACTGATGAAATCCATCATTGTTGCATATAGGAGCATTTATCTCCGATAAGAAAAGTGTGATATCGTGTTATAATTTTCTTTACAAATGTGTTAGAATTGTTTTCTCAAAAAACTTGTTTTTTCTGCTCTTAACTGATGAAATACATCATTGTTTCATATAGGAGCATTTAGCTCTGATACGAAAAGTGTGATATTGTGTTATAATTTTCTCTACAAATGTGTTGGATTTTTTTAGCAATAAACTTGTTTTTATTGCTCTGAAGTGATGAAATCCATCGTTGTTGCATAGGAGAATTTAGCTCTGATAAGAAAAGTGTGATATTCTTTTATAATTTTCTCTACAAATGTGATGGAAAGTGTGTCATGAATGTTGGAAATTTAATGGTTAATGTAACACAAGCTAAATAAAAATTCATTTTTTCTACACAAGATCAAGAAATATATGTTGAGTAGCCAACACCACAGAACAAGACATGTTCTCCAATTCCATAAATGATACGGAATCTCTCTCGGTGTTGGAGTTGTTTTCTTAATAGAATTATTTTTACTGCTCTTGAAGTGATGAAAGCCACCTCTGCATACATTTTTTACTATCTTCACAAAAAACAAAAGAAACCAACTTAATATCAACTATACTGAAATGAAAAAAAAAAAAAAACAACATGGCAGACACAAGAGAGACTTCACTTATTTTATTTGGACTTGTTGCAAGCTAACATTTATTGCTATAAAAGTTGTGCATCAAATTATTATGTAACAATTGTGCCAAGAAGTTTTTAAATTATTTCTCCTCAGCTATATCTTATCAGTTTAGTATGTTTTCAATAAATGTATCTTTCTGGTTGACAACGCTTATCATCAATATCTTTGAAACCTCCATGACGTGCTTCCATGGAAGAAACATTTTCCTTTCATTCCTTCATGATGGCTCCTTCTCTGCAACATCTTATTTTTTTTACGCTGCTCTTTCTTATGCTATTGCTTTACGACGTTTCTTTTGCAACATGTGGTGCAATTGCTAGTTATGCCGTAAGGCGTCTCTATTTGAAAACAACTCCCCTGGCTATCTTGTTCTCATAATCTGTACCATTTGATGTTTTGTTAGATGATTGCATTAATGCTAACGGTTGATTTTTTTATTTTTTAATTATGATAGTTACGATGCTTTTCTTTTTTGGTGATTCCGTAACCGTCCTTCATTCAAGAAGCAACCGTGGTGAGCGGAAACTGAAAATCGACATTGTGGAGGGTACTGAACAGGCTCTTGGAACCGCCGTCTTCGGAACCACTATTTTCCTGGAGAACCAGAACATCACTAATGTCGATGTGCTCAGCCTTGAAACCAATTTTCTTTCAGCACTGAAAGTGGACTGTAATTTTTTTTTGTAGCTTGGAGCTCCCCAATCTGGAAGTCCGAGGAGAATAGGCCGGGTAATCATATTATTTTGTTTTGTTATATAAAAGTTGTGTTTTTCCTTTCACCTTTATTATATAAATTTATTTTCTCTAATACAATTCACAGTTCCTTTTGCGGCATGAGGAGCCTCTAATCTAGTCGCTTGGACGGCTATCTTTGGAGGACGTCATGTCAAGTCGAGGAACATACAATGTTCAAGCATTTGAAAAATCTTCCAACGCTGCAAATTAATTTGTGCATGGAATTCAAACGTGCCATGTATTTGTATCGTTGGAGGAGTTGTCTGCATTTAATTGTGTTAATCTAAAAGAACAAGTTTGAATAATGAACATTAAAGGTGGAATACAATTGGAGGAGCTATGAAGTACTGAAAGATTGATATTTGTGTGCATTTAATTGTGTCAAGCTAAAAAGAATGTAGAATCGGCGTTGTTGTCAGACCGCAGAACATCAAGGAGTTCATGGAACTCGAGAAGCAAACAACTAGCATATATTTATTTGTTAGTGTAGCATATATTTATTTAAATTTAAAATAAATTTATTATAGCTATAAATAAAAACTTAATTAGCTATCAATTTTAGAGTTTTCAATATTTTTTTTAGATTGAAATTTCTAAAATCACTTATTACAAAATATCATTGGTTCCATGAACTTTTACAATAATTAATCCCTATGTGCAGGATCATAACTCATATTCTTGACTTCAGTTTCTTTCTATATGTAAAATCATACATATATGCTAAATCATAATTATAATCCTAACGTTTTTCTGTGATTTTTTATTTTTACTCATGGCCCGTGGTAATAATCAATGTTTGGAAATGAATAGACTATGTTATGACAAACAATTTACTCAGAAATTTCAATACTAGAAATTTTGGACGCTCCAACAACCTTTATTTCAATGCTTAAAAGGAGAAAACAAGTAGAATATGTTGAAAGTTATCTTTTGTTAAAGTGTTTTACATCATATGTTTTAATTATATAATTGGTGATTTCACTGTCTTAAACAGAAGACATGAATGAATTAGGCATCCACGGTTATCTGCTAGGTGCCATACTCTGCTTAAACAGAAGACACGAATGAATTACGCATCCATGGTTATCTGCTAACTGCCAATACTCTGCGCTCTATGTGGTGAGTTCTTTCTTGTGTGTCTATAATTTTTTCATTCTAGAATAGAGATATTTGGAAATTTTAAAATATAGAATTTATTTTTACATGACAGATTTTTAATTTAGAAGTTCTAATAAAAAAATGATTAATAATTTTTTAGTAAAAAATTTAAGTTAGTAAATATGTAAATCTTTATCGCAAATTTGTAAAAGTTCAAGTAAATAAAGTGCTTTGAGTTCTTAATCTATATACTTTCATTGTATGTGCATAATTGTTTCATTAAAGATATTTATTTTGGCAATTTTGAAATATTATTTAGTATTCAGGTGAATAAAGTGATGTGAGTTCTTAATCTATATGGAATTTATTCTCTCACAGGAGGGGTTTTTAAATTTAAAAATTATAATAAAAACTTTATTTAATAAATAAGTTTTTTTCAAAATTTATAAAGGTAATTAATTACATTTATAAAATTTATTAAAAAAATATATTAAAATTTTAAAGAAAATGAACATATATTATATATTGTTTATAATTTATAATATTAATGTATTATTTATAATTTATAGTATACACTTTTACATAATAGTAATTTTTTA
The DNA here is from genome assembly GCA_034641835.2 of Pinus albicaulis. Classification (NCBI taxonomy): domain Eukaryota; kingdom Viridiplantae; phylum Streptophyta; class Pinopsida; order Pinales; family Pinaceae; genus Pinus; species Pinus albicaulis. The sequence continues at coordinate 346,325 of JAXQQM020091398.1, forward strand.
AAAGGTAAATGATATCATTAACACAATTCTTCAAATATTAATAGACTTATTTATTTACTATAAAATGTAATAAGATAGTATTATATATTATTATATGTTATGATTTTTAATATTTCTATATAATTTTTTAATTTTTATAATTGAATTGAGTGGTTTTAATGCTTTAAAGCATGTATTTTTTTTTTATTATAAAAAATTATAGATTGAAATTGAAAGGTTATTTTTCATAACAAGGGATTTTATATACCAATTTGGGTATTTGTCACTCAAATAAAAAAGTATTTCAATGTTACTTTAATATTACTTTAATTTCAACTTAATTTCACATTAGCTTTATACACAAGACAAAGTAATTGAAATTATATATATATATATATATATATATATAATGTTTTATTTTATTTTTTATTTTTTCTAATTTGTTTTTGATTATTTTCTACTTTTAATATGAGTGAGATGTGTGATTTATTCACTATTCAATATAGAGTTAACATGTGGGATATAAAAATATTATTTATAATACAATCAGTACAAAGGATACATGTAATTAATTGGTATGTGGTGTATTTTTTAATAGTTTTAATTAAAAGTGTTATAAATTAGTGTTACAATGCAATTTGTTTATTTATAATTTTAATAAGAAAATGAGAACAATTACATCAAAAATAGTTCATTATCTAAATATAATTTTTATATTAATAATTAATATCCTTTAAGGAAGCATTTTGGAGAAGGTTATTACTATTAAAATCTAAGGAAAATGACATTCCTAAATGGGAAACCAATAATTTATTTAATATCTTGTCAATAAAATATATATAGAAATTTTTAAATGGGAAACCAATAGTTTACTTAATAATATATTCTCAATAAAATATATATAGAGACATGGATTATTTGAAATTGTTTTTATGAGTTTTCAAAATTAAATTTAAAAAATATATACAAAGTTAATAAAATGTATTATATAGAGGTATAAATGGAAAAAAAAAAAATTATATATATTTTAAGATAGAATATAAGAAATTCTAAATATTAAATTTAACATAAAAAGTTAATATCTTCTCAAGAAAATATATATAGAGATTCCTAAATGAGAAACCAATATTTTACTTAATAATATATTCTCAATAAAATATATATAAAGACATGAATTATTTGAAATTTTTTTTTATGAGTTTTCAAAATTAAATTTAAAAAATATATACAAAGTTAATAAAATGTATTATATAGAGGTATAAATGGAAAAAAAAAAATTATATATATTTTAAGATAGAATATAAGAAATTCTAAATATTAGATTTAACATAAAAAAATTAATTAATGGTATATTGACAAATAATCTTAATTTCTAGTAACTCCTTTACCCATTGTGGCATAGAATGATTCAATAAAAGATGACAAATAATATTATTTTCGTAAATCCTTTACCCATTATGGCATAGAGTGACTCAATAAAGTATCAAGTATCCATACCTACATTCACATACCATCTATTTCCATTCATTTAGATCTGAAGTATATGGAAGTAGGACAATGGAATCCATTTTCCTTAATACACATGAGAAGTGCAGTGAAAAATCTTGAAATTTGGAAAATGTCACGAAGCTTATCTCATGTTCCATTCATTTAGATCTGAAGTATATGGAAGAATAAAAATAGCATAATGGATACTTATCAAATAATGTATGATTATTTAGAAGGAAACGACGTTGACACGCTATGGAGGATCAAATTGCATAATTAAAAACAAAATATGACTCTTCAGAAAATGGGTTACTCAAGGATTTTGGAATCAAAATGAGCTACATTATCTCACTGATTCAAGAAATCGCTCAAAAAGAGACAGACAATAGTGATATAGAGACAATTTATTCATAAACAAGAGAAAGCTAGAATTATAACCCGAGATAGAAGTATGGGAAGAGAAACATTCCAATTGTAAGGAGGAGTCAAAGTTACATGAGTAGTAGTTCACTCAACATAATTCTCCACCGCTTATTCTGGAGGAGAAAGTTTCTACTACCTCATTAATTGAAGAAGGTCCACATGAAAAAATCAGAAGAGATTCAAAAATGTTATTTTCGTTTGATAGTTCCTACTACCTCATCAAATGAAGAAGGCCCAAATGAGAAAATCAGAAGAGATTCGTCAATGTTATTTCCATTTAACATTCAATCACTCTTCTTCTTTTTGTCTAGTATTCTCTTTACCTCTGCCCTTAAATTCAATGACTCTGAAAATGATAGACAAAAGACACTTACCTATTGCAATTAGTTGAAAAAAAAGCTATCTCTAAAGGGTCACTTGGGGTGGAATCTATTATTTAAAAGGTCGGGAAAATAATTTTATTTCAAAACAAAAATGTACTATCACTAGGGAAGCGAGTTATTACATTTAAAATTTGTTCCCATTCTTGTCACTACAAAATTTGATTGTTGCTTTTTATTTGATGGGAAAATAAATGATCTTTAGAAGGCACTAAAGTCTTCAGTTATGATCCTTAAATAAGTCGCTAGATTCCCTAATTATGAGTTGATTTTTTCTTCTTATTTTTGGGTCTTCATGATGTTTGTTATTCTTTTTGAGGTGAAAAGTTCCAAAGAAGTGGAATATTGGAAATATGATTGTAGATAATTTATTAATATAAATTATCTTAACTGAGATTAATTAATCATTCCCAAGGGTTAAGAAGGCCCCAAATGTCTCTTATCCATAAAATTGACGATTAAGATAACTCTGTGCTCTATGTTCAAATGATAGGTGAAGGTGGATTTACCATAATTAATATTATTAGTAGTTTCTTACTAAGTACACCATGTCACAGTGATAATTTTTTATTCCATTAAATAATTCTAGATGTAGAGCATAGTCAAAGTTATAGGAGTAGTATCAGAGGAATTCAACATTGTGAATGTGATAGAAGAAAATAATTTCGTGGAAGGAATATTGTGAATGTGATAGAAGAAAATAATTTCGTGTAAGGGTGAAGTCTACCCAACTTGGTCATAAAAACCAAGTGCATCCTTCATGCACAAAAAAATAAACATTCAGATTTCATCATATAGAGGTCTTGAGTACTTTGGCCAAAATGTCTCATCCATTATGAAAAAATACATCTTACATGCAATTAATAACAAAGAAGAAGTTGTTGCACATCAATTAGCCAATATGGATATTTTGATTTGAGGTCCAATAAACATAATTCTCCACCCCTTATTTTGGAGGATCAGTTGGAGCCGAGAAAGTTAGTACTACCTATTCTTTCTTATATGCTATTCTTTCCTATACCACAACCTTACGGCGTTTCCTTTGCAACATGTGGTGCAATTGCTAGTGTATTCATATTTTAAGAGGTAACATGTATCAACTCCATGTTGAGCAAGGAAATGCTTACACATTGTCTTCAGGCTCCCAAAAGAATGAGTCTCTCTACCCAATTATACATAAATAAAATAAATTATTCTCTCATTTAACATATTTACAACTTAACCTCTTACTTACGAAAACAATTAAATGATAAAATTATAATAACATTTCCTCAAATTTATGCATTACATATGTTTAATTAGTTTGATTTTATATATTTTTTATTAAAAAGTTAACGTTATAATGGTTATGAATATGTTGTTAATTAAGATGTAATGTGAATAAAACAAAAGGAAACTATTAGATTCTTATTGGTTATTGTATGTCTTTAAATTATGAAATACATATATATTAACATAGTTTATTAAATTAAATAGTTAATAATATTTAGCAAACATTGATTCATAATAAGCATCAAAACATTTAGCTTATGATGTACTTATATTATCCGAAAATAATAATAAAAATTAAATCAATTATAACTTTATTTTATATTATTATTATTATTATTAATTGTAAACAATTAATATATAATTTAAAAATAAAACATATCACAAGAATTTTGATCATAAAATTCAATTACACTTTGCAAAAATATTTGAAAAAAAAATAAAAAAAAATATTTAGCTTTTATACAATTGATTATACTTATTGTAAATAAATATTCAAATACTAATTTTATAATTTACAAACATAACTACATTTTACAACATGAGAAATATTTACTTTATTTTATTGTAAATAGATACTCAAATACCAATTTTATAATTTACAAATATAACTATATTTTACAACATGAGAAATATTTACTTTTTATAATTTACAAATATAACTACATTTTAGAACATGAGAAATATTTATTTTATTTTCAAAATATGATTAATTTTATACCAAATATGTAAGTATCTTTCTCATAATTTATAAATGAAATAACCAGTGATTAAAATTTTTAATTATTTTTTATTTTAAATATTAAAATAATAAACATATAACAATAATATTTCCAAAATAATTAGTAACATTCTTCAAAATTTAAAGCATATTCAATACTAAACGATATGCTCTCTAAAATTCCGTGTTGAATATTTAATCTGACATGGTCAATGCAATCAAATGTTTTATTTAAGATATTATAATGGTTAAAAAATAAAGAAAATATCCATATTATAAAAAAAAATAAAAAAAAATCAAACATAACTTAGTTGTTTTTGCAACCAGATGGAGTGGTTCGTGGAACATTGTTTCAAGTAATTGGAGTGGTCTGTTCAGCTCAGAAAAGTAAGAGCTGGTTGAAAGACGTGGGTCACGATCGGAGATATTTTTAACATAATCCAGCCATATACAAACATTCTAATTAAGATGTTCGACTTGTAACACAAAATTTATAATGAAAATGTTGCACGTCTACAAAATTGAAATATGAACATTGGAGTGGTCAATTACTGAAACTTTACCCTTAGAAACGAAAAGATGCACAAAAACTCGCCAATGCCGATCCTATAGTTGAAACGCAATTTTGAAATTTGAATTTCATCTAGTTGTTTCCTGTCAGAATATGCGAAAAAGCTGGTGGTAAAAAAAACAGCCTCAAGTTGAAATGCAATTTAAATTTCATTGTGGTTTAGATATTTCTCTCCACTTCTCTCCCACGCAGATTTCTGCGCTCTCTATTTATATGTGTGCAGTGGGAAGAGTCTGTGATGGGTTGTATTTGGTAGCGGCAACGAGAGTCCATGGTGGCTTACGTTTGGTGGAGGGAACGCCAGTCCATTGAGGATTTTCTTTTGAATAAGGATGTTCCACCGCTTCAGAGGTAACATTGAGGAGGACCATTGATCGCAAGACCATAGGCCGTCCGCTGTATGGACAAAGCGTGAGATGCAATCAATGCTATTAATGTAAGCACAAGTTGCCTAAGCTATTGTCATTTTCTACACGCTTCACTAAATTTATTTTGAAATTGAAGGATATATTTCATTGATTTTTTTGAAGTTGAAGGATACAGTTAAAGATTTCGGTGTTAGAAATAGTTCTTTATACATTTCACTGATTTTTTTTTGAAATTTAGGGATATATTTCAATGATTTTTTTAAGTTGAAAGATATACTTGAAGATTTCAGCGTTGAAATAGTTCTTTATAATTTTAATGGTAAAGAGTTACAAGGATTGTTGAATTAAATTTATTAAGTTAATTTCATATAAAAAATTTCTATTCGCAAAGATGTTTCTAATTAGAGTTAATAACACCATACTCATATTTCCGTTTGCATACTCCGCTTCCTAGTTAGGCGATGCTTTTGTTTACATATGATACTCAGATTTCTGTTTGCATTTCTTGGCTTAACTAGAATTTCGTTCTTACCTTTTTTTCCTGCCATGGCCATCCCCATGCCGTGCCTATCTTTTCTATTCCCAGATTTGTTAGAGTAGATTCATGATGTTCCATATGCCTGAGCATACCTATGAGGTTTTTCTTCTTTTATCCATTCACATATTTTAATTTTTATTATATATCTTTTACATAAAGTATGGTCCACGTGTTCTTTTAAATTCGCTATTTAAAAAAATAATTATATAGAAAAAAGTTATAATGTATTATACGTTTTATTACAGCAATTATTTTATGATTTTCAGTTTTATTTATATTTAAATTTTAATATCTTAAAATGGATTTTTTTTGTAATTTTGTAATATTGCACCTTTTAAAAGTGGATGGGGAAGAAAGTGACCTAGTAAGAGAGAGAAACACACACAAAGTGAGTGTGGAAGAGGACGCAAGGGGTAGAGGTAAATAGAGAGAGAAAAAGGGAGAAAGTGAAGGAGAAAGAGGTAGAAGGAGATTAGAGAAATTGAAGGAGAGAGGGGTAGGGTGCGAAAGAGAGAGATACACACACAAAGTGAGAATTAAAGGGGATACATGTGGGGTGAGATGAACAAAATGAGAGGGAAATAGAGAAAATTAAGGAGAAATAGCTAGAGGGAGAATGGAGAAATTAAAGGATACAAAGATAAGGGTGAGAGAGGGAGGTAGGAGAGAGGAGGGAGAGAGAGAGATAAATTTAGAGAACTAGTGAGAGAGAGAGAGGGAGGGTGAGTGGCACGATGGGTGGAGATAGCGCACGAGAAAGAGGATGTCGAGGAGGGAGGGAGAGAGAGAGAGAGAGAGAGAGAGAGAGAGAGGGAGGGAGGGAGAGAGAGAGAGAGGGAGGGAGAGAGGGAGGGATGGAGGGAGGGAGGGAGGGAGGGAGGTAGGGAGGGAGAGAAGGAGTAAGAGAGAGAGGGAGGGAGGGAGGAAGGGAGAGAGAGAGATAGAGAGGAAGCAGGAGGGAGAGAGGGAAAGAGCGAGAGGGAGAGAGCGAGAGGGATAAGGAGGGAGAGAGCGAGAGGCAGAGGGAGGGAGATAGAGGGAGGAAAGGGAGGAAGAGAGAGAGAGATAGGGAAGGGAGGGAGATAGCGAGAGGGAGCGAGAGAGAGAGAGAGAGAGAGAGAGGGAGCTGGAGGGAGAGAGGGATGGAGCAGGAGGGAGAGAGAGGGATCAAGAGGGAGAGAGAGAGAGAGACGGAGTGGGAGAGAGGGAGAGACAGAGAGAGGGAGAGTGGGGGACAGAGATAGGGAGAGGGAGGGAGATAGAGGGAGGGAGGAACTGGAGTAGCCGGAGGGAGAGAGAGAGAGGGAGAGTAGGAGGGAGAGATAAAGAGAGGTAGCAGGAGGGATAGAGGGAGGGAGCGTGAGGGAGGAGGAGAGAGAGAGAGAGAGAGGGAGCAAGAGGGAGAGAGGGAGAGAGAGAGAGAGAGAGAGAGAGAGAGAGGGAGATATAGGGTGGGGGAGAAAGTCTGAGAGAGAGAGAAGGAGATATAGGGAGGGGGTAAAATAGGGAGAGGGATAGAGAGAGGGAGAGAAATTGAGGGAGAGAGAGAGGAAGAGAGAGAGAGAGGGAGAGAGAGGAAGGGAGAGGGAGAGGGAGAGGGACAGAGAGAGAGAGATGGAGAAGGAGAGATAGAGAGGGAGAGGGAAGGAGGGAGAGGGGGGGAGGGAGATAGAGGGAGGGGAAGAGAGAGAGGGAGTGGGAAGGGGAGAGATAGAGAGGGAGCAGGAGGGAGAGAGAGAGAGAGAGAGATAGAGAGGGATAGGGAAGGATGGAGAGGGAGGGAGGGAGATAGAGGGAGGGGGAGAGAGAGAGGGAGCGGGAGGGGATCGAACGGAATGTGAGGGAGAGAGACAGAGAGAGAGAGGGACTGGAAGGGAGATATAGAGAGAGAGGGAGGGAGGGAGAGAAAGAAAGAGGGAGCGGAAGGGAGATAGAGAGAGAGCTAGGGGGAGATAGAGGGAGGAGGAGCGAGAGGTTGAGAGAGGGAGAGGGAGAGGAAGAGAGTGGGAGAGATATAGGGGTAGTGGGTGAGAGAGAGAGGGAGCAGGAGGGAGAGAGAGAGCGAGGGAGCGGGAGGGAGAGAGAGATAGGGAGGGAGTGGAAGGGAGGGAGAGAGAGAGAGGGAGATGGAGGGAGATAGATGGAGGGAGGGAGAGGGATGGATATAGAGGGAGGGGGAGAGAGAGGTAGTGGGAGTGAGAGTGAAAGGGGGAGAGAGAGAGAGAGGGAGAGATGGAGATGGAAAGAGAGAGTGAGGGAGAGAGGGAGAGAGGGAGAGGGAGAGGGAGATAGAGGGATAGGAAGAGTGAGAGAGAGAGAGAGAGAGAGAGAGAGAGAGAGGGAGAGAGAATGTCAGAGATAGAGAGATAGAGAGAAATATAATGTCAGAGAGAGAGAGAGAGAGAGAGGAGAAATAAGGGGAGTGAGAGATGGAGGGAGAGGGAGGGAGGGAGAGACGGAAGGAGGGAGAGGGAGGGAGAGAGAGAGAGAGGGAGAGACGAAGGAAGCTAGATGAAGGGAAGGAGAGGGAGGGAAATAGAGGGAGCGGGAGAGAGCGGGAGGGGTGTTGAGAGGGAAAGGGATAGGGAGGGAGAGAGAGAGAGATGGAGAGAGAGAGAGAGAGAGAGAGAGGGGGAGAGAGAGAGAGAGGGGGGGGGGAGGAGAGAGAGAGAGAGAGAGAGAGAGAGAGAGAGAGCGCGAGAGAGAGGGATGGGGGTGGGAGAGAGCGAGGGAGGGAGAGGGAGAGAGAGAAAAAGAGCGAGAGGGAGAGAGAGAGAGAGAGAGAGAGAGAGAGAGAGAGAGAGAGAGAGAGAGAGTGGGAGGGAGTGTGAGGGAGAGGGAGAGAGAGAGATAATGTCTGAGATAGACTAATTTTAGTTCTAAACATTGCTAATTGAAGTACTGAATCAAGAAAAAGTAATTGACAAAACATAAAACAATTTCAAAATATAATAGATTCATGCAATTTCAACCATTTATTTCCACACTCAACTTTTAATTATTTTCAATTTAATTTAATTTTCAAAATTATAATTAAATGTCCTTTTATAAAGTTTTTTTATTAGTAAATTACCAAGTCGAATTCTAAGGAATGATATTTTTTATTTTAATGAATACTATTTTTCATTCTACTAATTTTCCTAAAATGTCACTAAAAATTCTAGAATCTATATATAATTATTATAGATTAGAATAATTTTACAATAATATTCTCAAACATTTGTGTCAATTTGAAAATAAGATTTTCTTTTACACTCATGGTATAAATATAAAATTTTAAAATTTTCCTATACTAAAACTAAATTCTTAAGTTTTTAGAAAAAACTGATATAATTTTCACATTTGTCAATAGTATTCTTAATAAATTTACTTGTCAATAATATCCTTAATCCTTAATAAATTTATCGGTGTAAACTAATTCACGCCATCAAAAATATTAAACTCTCCTGTATATAAGTATAACTTTCTAAATACAAATTAATGTTAACGAAAACTAATTGAACTAACGCCATCGAAAATATTCAACTCTCCCATGCCTAAGTGAAACTATCTAAACACCAATTAATGTTAAAGAAAACTAGTTCAACTAATCCCTTGAATTAGACTATAATAATATTTTGTAATACAATATTTAAATTCTCAAATTCTAGGAAATGATAAAGTGATGAATGAGACAAATTATAATATATAATCAAAGTGTAATTAGTAAATAAATAACCTCCCTTGAAATACTAGTCATACCAGTGGTCAAAGTGGAAACACCCTCCATATATTTATATTTTTATACTCATTTTATTAGGTATTTTATTTTTATATTTAATTCATTAATAAGTGCCAAAATTTGCATTTAAAATATTTTTTTTAATTATTTGTATAAATTTAATTGAATATTATTAAATATTTTATTAATTGTAATTTAATTTTAATATAAGTTGTTTTTAGTGTTATTTTTGAAAGTTTCTGGATTTTTTGGTTTATTTTTTCTAAAATCCACACTCTACACTCTCTAGTTTTGAACTTGTGACTTCTTTGGAAGAAAGACATGTTGTTAACCATTAGGCTCACTCAATTTGTATAATTATTATTATTATCATCCAATTTTAAAGTCATGACCAAACCAAACATTGATGTAGGAGTCCCCTTGTTTATGGAACAAGGGACCCACCTCCCTTCAACAATTATGTAAACCATTAAAACCCCTAGGGTCAAGCTAGCCCATATATAAAACAATTATTTTAAGAATTAATATAGATATGTTTTAAGCACTGATCTAACTTGAGCCAAGAGGGATCAAATTTCTTCTATGTAATTTTTCATTGTTTAAATCTTACTTTTGACTGCTATAGAGGTTACAAAATATGTGCATTGAAATGGTTTTTTGGTTATTACTATATTTTCAAGTATAAGTGAATATTAATTTACATTGAAATATTTGATTCATAATCCACATGGGGCATTTTATTTTATAATACTTTAAAATATATTCTATAATGAAGTTTTTATCACCTGTTCACATATTTTTATGCATTAAATGATAGAATTATAATAACATGTCCTCAAATTTATGCATTACATATGTTTAATTAGTTTGATTTTGTGTATTTTTTATTAAAAATTTTAAATTATAATGGTTATGAATATGTCATTAATTAAGATGTAATGTGAATAAAACGAAAGGAAACTATTAGATTCTTATTGGTTATTGTATGTCTTCAAATTATGAAATACATATATATTAACATAGTTTATTAAATTAAATAGTTAATAATATTTAGCAAACATTGATTCATAATAAGCATCAAAACATTTAGATTATGATATACTTATATTATCCAAAAATAATAATAATAAATAAATAAATTATAACTTTATTTTATATTATTATTATTAATTGTAAAAAATTAATATATAATTTAAAAATAAAACATATTTTAATCATAAAAATCCAATCACACTTTGCAAATATATTTGAAAAAAAAAATATTTAGCTTTTATACAATTGATTATAACTATTGTAAATAGATACTCAAATACCAATTTTATAATTTACAAACATAACTACATTTTACAACATGAGAAATATTTACTTTATTTTATTGTAAATAGATACTCAAATACCAATTTTATAATTTACAAATATAACTATATTTTACAACATGAGAATGCATTACATAATTTATGCATTACATATGTTTAATTAGTTTGATTTTATATATTTTTTGTTAAAAAGTTAAAGTTATAATGGTTATGAATGTGTTGTTAATTAAGATGTAATGTGAATAAAAGAAAAGGAAACTATTAGATTCTTATTGGTAGTCTCTATACTCAATTATACATAAATAAAATAAATTATTCTCTCATTTAACATATTTAGAACTTAACCTCTTACTTACCAAAACAATTAAATGATAAAATTATAATAACATGTCCTCAAATTTATGCATGACATATGTTTAATTAGTTTGATTTTATATATATTTATTAAAAATTTAAAGTTATAATGGTTATGAATGTGTTGTTAATTAAGATGTAATGTGAATAAAACAAAAGGAAACTATTAGATTCTTATTGGTAATTGTATGTCTTCACATTATGAAATACATGTACGTTAGCATAGTTTGTTAAATTAATTTTTTAATAATATTTAGCAAACATTGATTCATAATAAGCATCAAAACATTTAGCTTATAATATACTTATAATATCTAAAAATAATAATAAAAAATAAATAAATTATAACTTTATTTTATATTATTATTATAACTAATTGTAAAAAATTAATAAAATAAAACATATCACAAGCATTTTAATCATAAAAATTCAATCACACTTTGTCTATATATATATATATATGTATAGATTTTATACAATTGATTATACTTATTGTAAATAGATACTCAAATACCAATTTTATAATTTACAAACATAACTACATTTTACAGTATGAGAAATATTTACTTTATTTTATTGTAAATAGATACTCAAATACCAATTTTATAATTTACAAATATAACTATATTTTACAACATGAGAAATATTTACTTTTTATAATTTACAAATATAACTAAATTTTAGAACATGAGAAATATTTACTTTATTTTCAACATATGATTAATTTTATACCAAATATATAAATATCTTTCTCCTAACGAGTGATTAAATTTTTTAATTATTCTTTATTTTAAATATTAAAATAATAAACATATAACTATAATATTTCCAAAATAATTAGTAACATTCTTAAAAATTTAAAGCATATTCAATACTAAATGATATGCTCTCTAAAATGGCAGGTTGAATATCTAATCTGACATGGTCAACGCAATCAAATGTTTTATTTAAGATATTATAATGGTTAAAAAATAAATAAAATATCCATATTATAGAAAAGAATAAATAAAATCAAAAGCAACAATGTTTGAACAACTTGAGAGATTAGTTGTTTCAACGCAATCAAATGTCTTATTTAAGATATTATAATGGTTAAAAAATAAAGAAAATATCCATATTATATAAAAAAATAAATAAAATCAAACGCAACACTGTTTGAACAACTTGAGAGATTAGTTGTTTTTGCAACCAGTTGGAGTGGTCCGTGGAACATTGTTTCAACTAATTAGAGTTGTCTGTTCAGCAGAGAAAAGGAAGAGCTGGTTGAAAGACGTGGCTCACGATCGGAGATATTTTTAACATAATCCAGCCATACACAAACATTCTAATTAAAATGTTCGACGTGTAACACAAAATTTATAATGAAAATGCTGCACGTCTACAAAATTGAAATATGAACGTTGGAGCAGTCAATTACTGAAAGTTTACTGTTAGAAACCAAAAGATGCACAAAAACTCACCAATGTCGATCCTGAAGTTGAAATGCAATTTCGAAATTTGAATTTCATCTAGTTGTTTCCTGTCAGAATATGTAAAAAAGCTCGTGGTGAAAAAAACAGCCTCAAGTTGAAATGCAATTTAAATTTCATTTTGGTTTAGATATGTCTCCACGTCTCTCCCACGCCATTTCAAATTTGAATTTTATCTAGTTGTTTATGTTAGATATGTCTCTCCACTTCTCTCCCACGCAGCTTCCAGCGCTCTCTGTTTATATGTGTGCAGTGGGAAGAATCTGTGATAGGTTGTGTTTGGCAGCGGCAACGAGAACACTATGTTTCACCGCTTGGAGTTCCAAGTTTTTGCCATTTCAGACAGCTGTATGGACAAAGTGTGAGCTGCAATCAATGCTATTAAGGTAAGCACAAGTTTCCTATGCTATTGTCGTTTTTTACATGCTTCACTAAATTTATTTTGAAATTGAAGGATATATTCCATTGATTTTTTTGAAGTTGAAGGATACAGTTAAATATTTCAGTGTTCAAATAGTCCTTTATACACTTCACTGAATTTTTTTTTGAAATTTACGGATATATTCCAATGAATTTTTTAAGTTGAAGGATATACTTGAAGATTTCAGCGTTGAAATAGTTCTTTATAATTTTAAAGGTAACGAGTTACAAAGATTGTTGAATTAAATTTATTAGGTTAATTTCATATAACAAATTTCTGTTCGCAAAGATGTTTCTAATTAGTGTTAATAACACCATACTCATATTTATGTTTACATACTCCACTTCTTATCTAGGCGATGCTTTTGTTTACATATGAATATGGGAACCCATCATTTCTTGGCTTTTCTGTTTCATTGATTTGTCATTGGTTCCCTAAATGTGAAAGGTTATTAGGGAAACGGCCGTCGTACTTTACCAATTAGGATATAGAGGGATTATGGACGCCAACTACAATCAAAGGGATTTCTCAATTTTTGGGGATATCTCTACTGGAAAATTGTGTTTAATTTGAAGTATGATAGCTATTATTTTTGTTTAGTGCATAACAGATTTTAGTACTTTTTTCTCTTTTGCAAACAATTCACTTCTACTCGGTT
>JAXQQM020091398.1:365000-367500 GCA_034641835.2 Pinus albicaulis
CAACAATTATGTAAACCATTAAAACCCCTAGGGTCAAACCAACCCATTTAAAAACTCCTAGGGTCAAGCCAACCCATATATAAAACAATTATTTGAAGAATTAATATAGATATGTTTTAAGCATTGATCTAACTTGAGCCAAGAGGGATCAAATTTCTTCTATGTAATTTCTCATTGTTTAAATATTATTTTTGAATGCTATAGAGGTTACAAAATAATTGCATTGAAACCAAAATATGCACAAAAACTCGCCAATTCCCGATCCTAAAGTTGAAATGCAATTTAAAGATTTGAATTTCATCTAGTTGTTTCCTGTCAGAATATGCAAAAAAGCTCGTTCTGAAAAAAACAGCCTTAAGTTGAAATGCAATTTAAATTTCATTGTGGTTTAGATATGTCTCTCCACGTCTCTCCCACGCCATTTCAAATTTGAATTTCTTCTATTTCTCTCTGTTAGATATGTCTCTCCACTTCTCTCCCACACAGCTTCCTGCTCTTTGTTTATATGTGTGCAGTGGGAAGAGTCTGTGATAGGTTGTGTTTGGTAGCGGCAACGAGAACACCAGTCCATTGAGGATTTCTTTTGAATAAGGATGTTCCACTGCTTGAGAGGTAACATAGAGTTCCAAGTTTTCTCCATTTCAGACAACTTTATGGACAAAGCGTGAGCTGCAATCAATGTTATTAAGGTAAGCATACGTTTCCTATGCTATTATCGTTTTTTACACGCTTCACTAAATTTATTTTGAAATTGAAGGATATATTTCATTGATTTTTTGAAGTTGAAGGATACAGTTAAAGATTTCAGTGTTCAAATAGTCCTTTATACACTTCAATGAATTTTTTTTGAAATTTATGGATATATTTCAATGAATTTTTTAAGTTGAAGGATATACTTGAAGATTTCAACGTTGAAATAGTTATTTATAATTTTAAACGTAAAGAGTTACAAATATTGTTGAATTAAATTTATTAGGTTAATTTCATATAACAAATTTATGTTTGCAAAGATGTTTCTAATTAGTGTTAATAACACCATACTCAGATTTCTGTTTGCATACTCCACTTCTTATCTAAGCGATGCTTCTGTTTACATATGAATATGGGAACCCATCATTTCTTGGCTTTTTTGTTTCATTGATTTGTCATTGGTTCCCTAAATGTGAAAGGTTATTAGGGAAATGGCCGTCGTACTTTACCAATTAGGATATAGAGGGATTATGGACGCCAAGTACAATCAGAGGGATTTCTCAATTTTTGGGGATATCTCTGCCGGAAAATTGTGTTTAATTTGAAGTATGATAGCTATTATTTTTGTTTAGTGCATAACATATTTTAGTATTTTTTTATCTTTTGCAAACCATTCACTTCTACTCGATTTTATTCTCCTTAATCATCATTTAGGCTAATCTTTTGTCAATGCAGCAACAAGTTCTGGAAGGAAATTTAAAATTAAAGATGATCTTTGCAGTAGAAATATTGTCGTCATGTCCAAATGTTTTCTCCACTTTTAAAAAGCATGCGACATTAAAAGAAAAAAAAAAAAATTCAATGATTCTTAAATTTGGTTTAGATCAACTTTGTTTCCCTTAAAAATCCTCAAATCCAATGGTATGCTTCTATGCTAGAAGTTGATAATGGCTGGCTAAGGGCTTTGCTAGAGTTTGTCTGCTAGAATTTCATTCTTTCCTTTTTTCCTTGCCATGGCCATGTCGTGCTTGTCTTTTCTATTCCAAGATTTGTTAGAGCATATCTATTTTCGTTCTTTCTTTTTTTCCCTGATAACCTCATGATGTTCCATTTGCCTGAGAATATCTATTTTCATGGAGGAAGACTCTGTGAAAACGCTGTCTGCATGTAACATATTCGTTGTACATATGAACGACGTTTTATATCACCCATAATGAAAAATATGTAACGGCACATTAGTATGGTTATAGTTCTTGACTCATTTAAGTTGTACTCCTCCTCATTTTCTCTATTAGTTGTACGTGTTATATTCTTTTTAAGTTTATATGTGGTTATGTATTATGGTTTTTCCTTACAATAAATCTATCTTTTCTCTACAGGTTTATTCCAAATGAATTAATTTATAAAAATGGCTATATTTTATTGTAACTATGTTTTTTCTTCTTTTATCCATTCACATATTTTCTTTTTTGTTATATATCTTTTACATAAAGTATGGTTGATGTGTTCTTTTTAATTCGCTATTTAAAAAAATAATTATATATATAT
Organism: Pinus albicaulis; assembly: GCA_034641835.2. Taxonomy (NCBI): domain Eukaryota; kingdom Viridiplantae; phylum Streptophyta; class Pinopsida; order Pinales; family Pinaceae; genus Pinus; species Pinus albicaulis. Next base: position 367,239 of record JAXQQM020091398.1, read on the forward strand.
AAAAAGTTATAATGTATTATACTTTGTATTAGAGCAATTATTTTATGATTTTGAGTTTTATTTATATTTAAATTTTAATATCTTAAAATGGAATTTTTTGTTATTTGTAATATTGCACCTTTTAAAAGTGGATGGGGAAGAAAGTGATCTGGTAAGAGAGAGAAACACACACAAATAGAGTGTGGAAGGGGACGCAAGGGGCAGAGATGAATAGAGAGAGAAAAAGTGATAAAGTGGAGGAGAAAGAGGTAGAAGGAGACTA